>APFE031636980.1:0-50572 GCA_000404065.3 Pinus taeda
TCTAATTGGTGTGCTAACTCATGTTTGGAGAAAGGGATTCCAACTGAGGTGAGGTTTCCCTTACCTCGTTTCCTAGCTGCCCTGGAGTGGTTTCTAAACACAGTTTTGATGTCCTCATAAAGCAGTTGGTAGATATCCCCCCAGCTAACATGTGAAGGGTGTCTAAGAGATCTTCAGGTACCCCTCGGAGCAGAACCAACTTCAGGGATTCGGGGTCAAGTGTGCACCTGGCCCTCTTATAACTAAGTTGGAACCTTTCCTCATAGTCCTCTAGAGACTCATCACTTCCCATGGTCATCCGAAAGATCTCCCCTTTTGTTTCTTTGGACCTACAATAATCCCGGTACTTGTTGTTAAAGGCTTGCTGCATCTGAGCCCATGAGGTTATACTATTCCCAGGTAAACCCATGAACCAGCGTAGTGCTGCATCCTTGAGGGTGGAAGGGAAAAGTTTTAGCTTTTGTTCATCCTCAGTATAGTCATAGGTTCTACAGAGGACAACAAATTCGAATAGAAAGGTATCAGGATCTTCGGAAGTCAACCCATGGAAGTGGGGTAAAGCAGAGGGGCTAATATTCTTCATTTTCATCTCACCATTGGTCTCTCGGATAGGGAAGGCACCTTCTATCCTCTCGTTTCCTCCTTGATTATTAGCCATAGTTTCAGGTGGAGTTGTCTCTAACTCTTCTTCTTCTATGGGGCTTTGGTATGCCTCGTGGTGTTCACTTATAGTTTCCTCTGAGTCACTGTTGTCACCGAAGAGTGAAGGGTGACTGAGTGAGGTAGTGGGGGTGTTAGGTAGGAATTTTCCTGATCTATCTCTGTTCCTACGAGGCATGAAGCAAAAGGACTTCTTTTTGATTGCTTGAGTGTTTCTTTTCCTGTGCTCCTGCAGAATGAAACAAATTGATTGCAAACTTGAAATTCTAATCTACACTTGCAGAATTGAAAGTTTAATCTATGAAAGCAGGAAAACTATTCTATGAAAGCAAGAAAGGCTATTCTACTTTTGCATGAATGAAATTGCATAATGGAAATGAAATAAACTACTTAGAAGAAAGTGAGAGTAAGGAATTAGAAGAAAAGCAACAATTACTAATACTCTGACGCTTCCCCGGTAGCGGCGCCAAAAAGATGGTGAGCTCCAGTATTGTAGCAATAATGCTACAACTCCTGACGCTTCCTGTCTCTCATTTTATCAACCCGGTTGTTCGTACAAACTTGGAAGCGACGGTGCTATATGCACAAGTACTAGCTCTTGTCGCAGCTGTCACTTGGTCAGCTGGCACAAGTCCGCTAGGGCTCAAGCCAACTTCTATAGGCTAACAGAAGAAGCTTTATCAATGATGGACGAAAGCTAGCTCAAAGGAGACTAAGCTAATTGACAAAAATGCACTAAAAGTAGATCAAAGCATGTAACCCTAGGAAACCCTAATTTGACTAGTCTAATCTCTATAAAGCAATGAAGATGAGTAATACTTCTACCAATGCTGCTATTATCTCTAGTTAGTGGAAATGCATGGATCTAAACTACTTTACATTATAAAAGACATGTTTTTGTACTTTCCATTAAGTCGGGGAAATATTTGTGATTTTGAGCTTATTAGGGTTTGATTGTGCAGGTTGAATGAAGAAGGGAGGAAAGCGTGGGACTGGTTGGGGAGGCTAGGTGAGGTCCCTATGGACCCTTGGCATTCATCTACAGAGGTTTTCCACGTTCAGAAGCTCAGCAACCGCGTGAATGACCTCCTACAGGATGTCTGCATGGGATCCTACAGGAAACTTAGGGTTTTCTACAGGATGTCTCTGAACTGCTACAGGATGATCTACTGTGAAGGATTTAAGTGATGGGGATAGTGAGGGAAGGGTAGGAAAGGATATGCGAGGTAGGGATCAGGCTGGTGAGGGCTCAGAAGTGGAAGGATGAGTTGGGAAACAGGTGTAGGGAGTGGGTTGAAATGAGGTCTGTGAGGGGTCAAGGAATGAAGCTACGTGAGGAATAGGAGATGTTTAGGAAGGGACAGAACGCAGTGTAAGTCAAGGTAGCGTAATTGCATGCAAGATCACAGCGGAGACGATGGTAATGAAACGAGAGGAAGGAGAGTGTAAATGAAACAAATGATCAAAACTGTTTATCCAACCGGGAATGCATCAACCTACACTAAGTGTACCGTGATTTTATTGAACAGTGATCCCAAAAACGCAAAGAGAAATACGTATGGGGCTGTGATGAAGAGATGTGTGGTGCGTGTAAATGACAAGGAAGCATCTAAATCCAAATCATAACTGTATCAAACAAAATCATGCGTGTTTTTGGTGGTCTGCTATGGACTGCACTCCAATCTTCAAACGAGATGGCAGTGAGCCTTAACAACCGTTTTGCTGGAGCTCCAATGGATGTTATATCTCCTCTGCTACACTAAGCAAGTGGAAGTAATTGTACCATAAGCAAAATCTATCTAACTCATAAGAAAATCAAATTACCAGACTACCATTCGAATTGCATATGTAAATGAAACTTAAAGTGCTGGAAATGAAATAGAAACAACACTACAACAGAGGGGATCTATGGCTCTCAGGTTGGGCCCTAACCTGAGAACTATAGTCTCCTAATAAAACTCAGGAATCGATCACAAAATGTCGTCTTTATTCATAATTTAAAGTCATGCCAAATTGGCTTACAGTAAAAAACAAAACTGGACTGCTTCCAAAATTATATCATAACCCGAGAGATTCAACAACCTATCTAAGGCTAAGGCCTCCATATTTATACAAAAAATGATGGTCCACCAAGTAGCCTTGATTCTAGGAGCTCGGCTGTCCAACTGAAGGTTAACTGCGGATTTGTGAGGCAGTCAGAACTACTGTTCTGGTAGAACAGTTGATGATTGCTGTTCCTGTAGGACAGCTAGCTGCTTCTGAAGCTCGGAGGGGAGATTGATTGGAGCTCGGAGTTCTTGGTGGGAATCACGAGGAATGCCCCAAGACCGTGGACATTACTCCACGAAATCAGCAAAGCCACCTCATTGTCTCCTTGTCTCCTCTTTCGTTGTCTCTTGCTCCCCTTTTCAATGCCAAAACCTGGAATCACAATGCATTAGTCACGTGGATAAAGTGTCTAACCTTCCTCCTACAAAAAACATGAATAAACTAAGAAATGCATGCATAAGCAAATAAAGAGGAATGGTTTGAGCAAGCAAAGTAGGCCAAAATGAGCCCAAATTGTACCAAAATTGGGGCTCATCACATGCTATCTGGGGACCAGTTGTAAACCAATGGTTTATATTAAGAATGAGAGCCAATATGATTTGGGATAACTACGTTCAAATTTGATATAACAATATACTATGGTTATAAAAATGGGGCCGCAACCTCTGCAGGTTCAACCCTGAGCTGTAGAGTCCCCAATGTTATATATAAGCAAAACTAATACCACTACGCCACAAGTAATGTGGTTGTAAAGTGTAGGGTGCTGAAATCCTTTTGAATTGTTCATTTCTGTGTTTCTTTTGTAAATAAAGTGTGTTAGAGCTTGGTTGTTATAGCAACCAAAGGAGTTATTTGGTGGCATTTTAGAGGCCACTTCCTAGCAGTAGAGAGCTCATTTGTAGCATGATTTTGGGAGGCATTTTTGCTTATTGTAATCACAATTTTGGCGAGAACATTAAAGAGGCCACTCGCTGGGACGAAGGACCTAAAGACGTAGTCCACACCAGACAAAATATGTTATCGACTGGTTTTGTTCCTATTTTCTTCTCGCCTCAATATTCTATATTTTGTTTTAAGTTGTAGCTTAATTTAAGTCTTTCTTGCTTGATTTAATTTAATTCTTGGTTTAATTTTTGTCATTCATGCTTGAATATTTTTACAAGCCAAGTCACTTTAAAAGATCCTAGATCAAGTGGTACTAGATAAGATTTGATTGTTGTTTGTAAGTGTGCATGATAACCAAGAGAAAATTATAGCAAGGTGAAGGAACACTTTTTGAAGGCAATCTAGAAACTAGATCGAGAAGCTTTACTCAAAGAAGACATATTTTGTCACACGAGGGAGAGCATAATCATTTTGGTTTTGAGAAAGAGTTTCATGAATATTTCATGGAAATGAAGGCCATGGTTGAAGAAATATATCAAGAATGGAAGAAGTTTATAGAGGGAATCTTGTTGAAAAATGAAGTTAAAGATAAGGGAAATGAACACGATTCAAAAAATACTCCTCCTCCTTCTCCTCTTTCAAGTCCTTCTCATTCTCATCCTCGTTCTCATCCTCCCTCTCCTCATGGAAAATACGCTCTAAAGAAGCCATTGATGGAGATGGATATTAAATTCGACATGCCAATTTATGATGGTGAGGTTAATGCTGAAAATATTGACAACTGGATTCACCAGATGGAAGTCTATTACTATGCACAGTAGATCATTGATGACAAGATAAAAATATTTCCTCATGGTTCAAATTTATGCCAGGATCAAAACAACAATTCTATCATTTGGCACATGAATAGAAGGAAATAATAGAATGAAAAACCTTATGGCAACGTAAAGGCCAAAACGTGCAAAAATTTATGGCGAAGTTTAGGGAAAAGGCACTCGCTTTTAATATTTCACTAACTACATAAGAGAATCTTCTAAAGTATATTGGTATTTTCCATGGGTATATCCATAATACTATTTTTGTATTGAAGCTATCTAACATGGATGAGGTGTACAAGCAACCTACACTGAAGCAGGTAAAAAAGGTGGTGGCGTCTCCATGGAAGACATTCGGTCGAAAGAAGATAAAGGAAAAGGAAAGGAGAATTGAAAGAGAACAAATTTCGTGAAGAAGGACAATGAAAAAATTTCTTGTACCCATTACAAGAAAGAGGGACACGATGATGATCATTGTTGGAAGCTACATATGAAGTTCAAGTGTAAGTGGTTTTGAGACAGGAGGGGAAAACAAAAGGTGGAAACGACAATCTAGTAGGATCAATCAAATTCTATCAATGAGGCACAAATCACAACTATAAGTTTGAAAGCAGGGAAAATTTTAAGAACCCCCCCAAATTTATAAGTATAATAAATGGGTGAATCTCCATGGTATATAGGAAAAATGGAAGGCGATTTTATCAATAATATAATATGTATATATTATTTTTTGGCAAATGTCTCACCAGGCATGGGGAATATTTTACTCAATTATAAAATCTTGTAAGATCTTGGTATTACCATGGGTTATCACCTGGAGCTTAAAAATTACTATTAGTAATTTATAAAAATTAATAAAATTAATAGTTGATTTTTATTTTATTTTTTATTTTAACCAAGCTAAAATATTTATCATACATTAAATTACAACATCCATTTTTACTCTTGATCCACGAAGCCCCGAGAGGGATCAAATATTTTTTCACTCTATGCTAATATTTTTCACTCTATGCTAGTTTGCATATCACAATATTTGATAGATCCAGAGTAAAGATGGATCTATGCTGGTTTAATTCGCTACATTCCAGGTGAATACCATGGGTCAATACCATGTGCCATTTTGGTGAATACCATGGGTCAATACCATGTGTCATTTTTATTTTTATTAATACTAATATTAGGTTAATAATGTTTTTTGCATTGTATTAATAACAATCTAGTCCATAGTATTTGTCCCATAGTATTTTTCCCATAGGTTTCACCTAAATATAATGCATTTTTTGAGTGTTCGAAAATATAAGGTGAGTTATGGAGTAAATATAAAAAAATGTTTTATTTGTTTACCATACCTTTGGTTTATTTATATTTTTATTAATTTACCATACCTCTTTTACAAATATGGTATTTGGCCCATAGGATTCACTTAAATAAAAGCTCTTTCTTGAGCCTTCATAAATAGAACCAGGGTTATGGACTAAATATAAAAAGAGGTTTTATTTATTTACCATATGTCTAGTTTATTTATATTTTTATTTATTTACCATACCTTTTGAGTAAGCATAAAAAGACGTTTTATTTATTTACTATACCTCCACTTTAATTATATTTTTATTTGTTTACACCCTTGCATGTATATAAGGTGACTTATGGAGTAAATATAAAAATTCTTTATTTATTTACCATACCTCTCATTTATTTATATTTTTATTAATTTACCATACCTCTTTTATAAATATGGTATTTGGGCCTTTGGCCCATAGGATTCACTTAAATAAAACCTCTTTCTTGAGCCTTCATAAATAGAACGAGGGTTATGGACTAAATATAAAAAGAGGTTTTATTTATTTACCATGCGCCTAGTTTATTTATATTTTTATTTATTTACCATACCTTTTGAGTAAGTATGAAAAGGTGTTTTATTTATTTACCATACCTCCACTTTAATTATATTTTTATTTGTTTACACCCTTGCATGTATATAAGGTGACTTATGGAATAAATATAAAAATTCTTTATTTATTTACCATACCTCTCATTTATTTATATTTTTATTAATTTACCATACCTCTTTTATAAATATGGTATTTGGGCCTTTGGCCCATAGGATTCACTTAAATAAAACCTATTATTGAAAATGGGTGAATGGAAGGTTGTAACCCCTAATTTCAAGGGCTAAATTTACCTTTTTTACCCTCTCCCTTAAAATAAGGTGGGCTATTTGAGGTGATTTGTAAAAATGTACTATGATACAAAATATTTGCCCACAAAAAATTTAAAACCCCTTAATTTTGCCAAAGGGCGAACATTCGCCCCTAAAATCACCCCTAAATCTAGCACTAGCAATTGCATGAAGAGGTAAAAACAGTGTTTTTGTGGCAGCAAGTATGCCTTGGTCTTAGCTCATGGTCCCAAGGAGGGAGACATGAGATCAAGGATTGATTGGTGGCATTTTTGTAGGTATTTTCCTTTACCAAACTACAAAATCAACCTAAAGCATGAAAATCTATCTCAATCATCAAAAACGACCTAAGTAACAAAGCAAGATTTTAATCTAAATAGCAGAAATTATTCTAGGAATGCAGCAAAAAAACATATAGAAGTACACCAAGGAGGTACTGGCACTTGGGTTGGGCCCAACCCCAAGGGCTACAACCTCTTAAGAGAAGCTCAGAGCTGATGCAAAATGAAACTGATCTCCATTACTCAAAAAATAACCATGTCACAAAAATGTTTACAGCAAAAGCTCGAAAATGAGCTGAAAGGCAGAGCAACACTAAAGTGCGAAAATAAAATTGTTCAAGAGCTAAACTACCAAGGTTGGAAGCCTTCCTACTTATGCACCACAAGGACCTCCAATAGCCCTCCTTAACTCAAGGGGTTTGGCTTCTCAAAACTACAAGCAATCAACCACTTCACAAAAGCTGCTCGGCTGCCCTTGGAAATCATCTTTGGTGGGTTGCTGAACTCCGAGCTAATGGTGGAGAACTTAAGGAAGGGGCCATTTAGTGCAGGAGACACCCTTCCTACTAATCCTTAGCCTTGTTCCCTCGTATTTGGCTATCAACTAGCTCATAAATTCTTTACCTTGGTCCAAAAGATGTCTAAAAATTTGCAATAAGCACGTAGTAGACTTCATGGTCAAGTGACTATTCTCATTCATTCAATTAACATAAATATACTCAAAAGAATGCATAAACTATGAATAATGGTGGATTAATCGAGAATAATAAGCAAAATGAGCCCAATAAATTACCCATTTTTGGGGCTCATCATCACCCCCCTGCTAAATGGGTTGCTCATCCTCTGAGCAACTAATCCAGCTCATCATCTTTGATTGCTTTGACCGCCTTTCTAACATCCTAGGCTTTTGAGGTGGTGTCCTCCTCTCAGTCATGAAACCCTGCTTTTCTCTCTACTTCCTCCCACTGCTGGATGGGGTGATTTTTTCGGCCAAAATTCTAATATTGTCATCCCTAGACATGTTTCTGAAGATTTCCCAAGATATGGGAACAGTGTAGGTGTGCAAATAATCTTCCACCAATAGTTTGATGAGCCCATGATGGGCCAACTGATCTGGGATCCCTTCATTTAACTTTGTACCACATTCAATTAGTGACTGAAGAAGGAAATAGGGGATGCTCAGTTTCTTGGCCGGAGGTAAGTCAATCACATGCCTTAGTTCACACAACAACCTGAAATGATAACCATAGATGATGCTAAACCTCCCTTCACATGTGATGTACTTCATAATTTGGAAACTGACTTCACTCCAAAGAGGAGGCAAGCTAGTTCTTATAACCCCGTTTTTGTCTTCTACAAGATGCTCCTCGGGTAGAAAGAATGTTTTCTTAGCAACTTGGCCCAATGACCTCTCTTCTTTGCTCCAAGGGAGCCCCAATGGTAGACCAGTAACTCGACTGATGAGCTCAGGGGTAAGTTCTAGGGTGAAACCCCTAAAATTAACTGTGGCATGTGTCTTTGATTGTGGTCTCAGGGACATTAAAAACTCCTTAGTTATCTCTTCATCATGACCGTGAATTTTGTCAAAGAAGGATATCCAATTTGCTTGGGTGAAAAGGTCCACCAACTCAGGATGCTCGTGCAGTTTGCTAGAGTCTGAGGGTTCTTTCCTTATGAATCCTCCTGGCATGGTGAGAGTGCTCTTTTTATGTTTTAATCAGAGAAGGAAATGCTCAGGCAACAAAACAGTCAATTTGAAACAGAGGATAGCTGAATTTGGCTTTCCCTGAACCCAAGAAGGAATTTCTCGTGTGTCTAATATCAACTAGCAACAATTCCCTTGTTTTAAGACTGTTGTCACCCAGAACTCGACTGTCTGTTTATGAAAGGAAGAATTTTGTTTTTACAGGTAGAGCACAAGGATCAAGTTCTCTTCTCATCACACAGACAGATATGCAAATTCAATTTTTTTTTTTTACACACACACAGGCTGGCCTCCACGGCTGCATATATCTTCCCTACAGGAGAATTTAAAAAGAAAACACGGAGGAGATTTTTGATGCAGGAAAACTGGGGAAACTCAGTGCAATATGGAGGCAAACGCTTTACTTCCACTACACAGGTAGACTTTTCCTCTGATTTTCCAATCTGATGTCGTTCAATTCACCACCTTGCACAAACACACCATGCATAGAGGAGTTTTTTCGAGCCTACCTCATTTGGAGCTCCAAATTCAACGAAAATCCCAGGTTTTCCTGCTCTGTAAAGTTGTTCTGCCTTTCCTATAGAACCCTTCCTGTAGAAGGCCTCCAGTTCCTGTAGAATGACACTGTGCTTCTGAGCGAGCCCGATATGCGAGAGATTTTCGAAAACAGGTAGAAGAACCAGTGGAGGACGACTAGTTAACAGTTTTTGGAAGCGGTGGACATGTACTCCAGTCGAGGCCGTTGTGAGTGCATAATGAACAGAAGGTGGTGCATGTTTCAGCCAGGAATCTTTTAACTGTGGCGTGATTCGTGGTGAGGGGATGAAGTGGCCAGACCGGACCATTGATCCGATGTCACAGCCATAATGCTTCTATGTGTTTCTGACCGCCATCACCTCCCCTTTGTCGTTATTTGCTACCACCACTACCAGTCCCGATGATTTCTCCCTAAATGGACACTCCCCACATGCTAGCTGCACATCTCGTCGGCAATTTTGAATGTAACGGGGCTCGTTTCGATCCCACGAGGATATGTAACTAGTCGAGGGTGGCCAGTTGACTGGCCACTGATTCCACTCAATCCGAACCATTCCCATAGGCATGCAGCTTTTAAAATATATTTTATACAATTGAAGAATGAGTTTAGACACTTACCTGTGGGGTCACGACCATGTTATGTAGACTTCAGGTTTTGGAACCCATTCCTTCATTTGTTGTTGCTTCATGCACGAGTTTTGGAACCCATTCCTTCGTTTGTTGTTGCTGCATGCACGTGTTTTGGAACCCATTCGTTTGTTTGTTGTTATTGCATGCACACTATATGCTTGGCTTCGGCTGCTGCTGATATTATTACATTCAAGAAGAGCCCTTTGCATGTCTCTTTTGCCATTATTGGCTGTTCCTATCTCCTGAGTATGATTTCCAGAGGGATCAGCTGCTACAGGATTCCTGTAGGATGTCCTGTAGCTGCTTCTCCTCCTATAATGCAAGCTAGAATGAGCTGGGCTATACTGCTAACGAGGGTTTCGGCTGATGAGGAGTCTAGATGGAGATTGATAGGTATGGTGAGTGAGAAACTGCTGCTTGATCTGTCAATACAAGTTTTTGCTGGCAGTATGAAGAAAACAGGGTTTTTTTATGTGTGACTATGCAAGAACAAATAAAAGGATAAGTGCAACGAAGGTGTAAAGAGATGGAAGAGGGTGACATATGGAGATGGATGGACACAGGGATGTTTGTAGGCCTCATAGGCAGATTCCCAACCTTCGGATTCTCTTCCGAGATCGATTTTGGCCTGTCTGTAGGTTCTACAGGATCTTCCTGTAGAAGACACAGAACTTCCTGTAGAACGTGAAATCTTAACCCAAATTGGATCAAATGTTAGGAAAGGGTAGTGGTCATGGAGGGATTGTTTGTGAGGGATTCTTGCAGCCTGGTGCTAACCTCTGCCCTTGTTTTGTGCGATCCTCCTAGCCTACAATGTTCTCCCTGCAACCTGCAATTATTCAACATAGATTAGGCTTATTTTTTGTTTTTCTTCTTTTTTTTGTTTTTCTTTTTTTGAGAGAGAGAGAGAGACAGCTAGGGTGCCTCCAGGAGGTTTTCACCCTCATTGTCTACCCTAGGTGCCTCTAAGAGGTTTTCACCCAAGGATCTTTTTATTCTTTTTTCTATTTTTTTATTCTTTTTTTTTATGCTCAAGGTGTGGGTGGAGTAGAAACAGGGTCCTGCTCCACTACTAGCACTGATTTATCTAGAGTTTCAATGAACCCCTGCTTAGAAAGGGGCTTCCTGTAGATTTTCAATCGATGCCCATTGACGAGCATGGGGATGGCTTCTTCATCAATGGTCCTGATAAGGACTAAACCATTATCGTTACACTTCTCCACTGCATATGGTCCTAGCCATCTTGTCCTCAGCTTTCCTTTGAATTCCTTGTATCTTGAGTCATACAATAGCGCCCAATATCCAGGCTGGAATTGCTTTTCATTAAGGTGTCGGTCGTGCCATATCTTCCTCTGAAGTTGGACTACTTCTGAGTGGAGGAGGGCCTGCATCCTTTGTTCATCTAATCCATTCAGCTGCAGTAATCTTTCACGTTGAGCATGGCTGAGATCTAGGTCCAGCTGAGCTGCCACCCTCAATGTGTTATACTCGAACTCTATGGACAGCAAAGCTTTCTTCCCGTAACCAGCTCATAAGGTGTGAAACCAGTTGTAGTTTTCCAAGTGGTGTTGTAGGCCCAAGTGGCCTCAACTAGGCGATCTGCCCAATCCTTTCTACTGCTGCTCACCACCTTAGTCAAAATCTCTTCCAAAGCTCTATTAGTGACTTCCACCTATCCATTTGCTTGGGGATGATATGGCGCGGAAGTCCTGTGCTTAATCTTGTGATGAGCGAGCAGGTCTTCAATCAGGTTAGAGGTAAACTGACTTCCATGATCGGTGACTAACTCTCTTGGGTAGCCAAACTTGTAGAAGATGTTTTCCCTTAAGAACTCAGCCACTTTCTCTTCTGTCACTGCGTTGATTACCTTTGTTTCTGCCCACTTTTTTAGGTAGTCGGTGGACACAATGATGTAAGACCATTGCTTTGAAGGAGGGTTGATAGGTCCCACGAAATCCATGCCCCACTTCTCAAATGGCTTGAAATTCTCTTGAGGTTGGAGGGGCATTTCATCCCTTGGAGTAGGTTTCCCCATCCTCTAACATCGGTCACACTGGCTGATGTATCTTCTAACATCGTGATGAAGAGTAGGCCAATAGTAGCCAGCCTATAGAATTTTGAAGGCGGTCCTTTTTGCTGCAAAGTGGCCTCCACATGGTCCTTCGTGACAGGTTAGGAGGATGTCAAAGACTTACTCTTCCCTAACACAACGCCTCAAGATCTGATCTAGGCTGAGTTTAAACAGGTTGCCCCCGATCCAAGTGAATGGGGCACTCTTCCTCACGATTCTGCTCTTCTCCTTTGAGGATAGATGCGGAGGGAACTGTGTTGAGACCAAGTAGTTTGTTATATCAGCAAATCATGGAGAGAGTACTGAGATAGAAAACAAGTGTTCATTCGGCATCTGGTCGTCCACTATCCCTTCCTCACCTGCAAGCAAATACAATCTAATAGGAAGTGAGCAACAACATTTTCCTTACCTGGCTTGTCAACAATAGTCAAATCAAATTGCTGCAACAAAAGTAACCATCTAATGATATGAGCATTCACATCAAGTTTATTCGTTAAATATCTAATTGCAGCATGATCAGTGTGTACAAATGTTTGATAACCAGTGATGTAGTGTCTGAACTTGTTTAAGGAATGGACTATGGCCAGAAACTCTTTCTCGATTACCGTATAGTTCATCTCTGCCTTGGACGGGTTTTTGCTAACAAAGTATATGGCATATGGCAATTTCTCCTCAACTTGTCCTAAGGCTGCTCCTATGGCTTTATTCGAGGCATCAGTGTGGATGTGGAAAGGTAGGGCCCAGTTTGGACCTCTCAAGATCGGGGCAGATACCAGCTTACCTTTCAACTCATCCAAAGCCCCTTGGTAGTCATTAGTCCATTTAAATTCGACATCTTTTCCTAAGAGGCTAAAAAATGGCAAGGCTAGCTTACTGAAATCTTTGATGAATCTTCTATAATATCCTGCCAAGCCTAGAAAACTCCGAACATCTCTCACCTTTTGAGGAGGTGGAACCTTTTGGATGATAGAAATTTTGTTAGGATCCACCTATAATCCTTGCTGAGAAATTGTATGACCTAGCACGGTCCCCTCAGTCATAAAAAATTCACATTTTTCAGGACTGAGGGACTGGTTCATTTCAATACACTTGGTTAAAACATTTCCCAGGTTAGTCAATGCTTTTTGGAATTTGGACCCATAAGGAGTAAAGTCATCCATATAGATTTCCATCGAATCATGAACCAGCTCAGCAAATATGCTCAATAATGCTCTCTGGAAAGTGGCAGGAGCGTTGCATAGCCCAAAGGGAAGGACTCGGTAGGCAAAGGTACCCCATGGACAAGTGAAGGTGGTATTATCTTGGTCTTCCAGGCTGATTTGGATCTGATTCTACCCGCTAAACCCATCTAGGAAAGAAAAGAACTTCTTCCCTGCTAGTCCATCCAACACTTGATCTATGAAAGGCAAAGGGAAATGGTCTTTTTTGGTGGCCTTGTTAAGTTCCTGGTAATCTACACAGATTCTCCACTTCCCGTTCTTCTTAGGCACAAGCGCTAGAGGTGAAACCCACTCACTATCAGAGATGGGGTAGATGAATCCTGCATCCAATAACTTTTGCAATTCCTCTTTGACAATGTTTTTAAGGGCTGGATTCATTCTCCTCTAAGGCTGCCTAACTGGTTTACAATCCTCTTTAATGTAAATATGATGGGTACAGACCGAAGGATGGACTCCTTTCATTTCCTTATAACTCCAGGCAAAAGCCTCCAAATGACGGTTCAACAAGCTACACAGCTCCTTCTCCTGGGAGGGAGATAAGGAGGAGCTGATCTTTAAGGTTCTTTCAAGGCCAAATTCCACACTCTTAACTCTAGGAGAGGTTGTATCAGTCACACAGAGGTCCACTAGAGCACTGGTTTGGGTATCTTCTACCAACTCTTCTAATGACAGTGCACTAGGAGGTGGATTTTGAATCAAATTCTCAATCAAGTCATCCTCTATTTGAGGGCCTCCCCTAGTGGCTTCTAGTGCACAAAGGTGTAGAGTAGACCTCATCCTCATCTCCCTCTTCCAACCAGAGTGGTAAGTCATGTTATAGCAGTGGTTGGGCAGGAGGATAAAGGACTAGCTGCTTAGACATAGGCCCATTCTTGATGGTCATGCTTCCAGCTCGACAACTGATGTAAGCATATGCAGTGGCTAACCAAGGCCTTCCCAAGATGAGGGGGTATCCAGTAAGTTTTGCCTTTGGCTGAAGGACCAAGAAGTCAGTAGGGTACTCCCAAGAGTCAACAGAGACCAGGACATATTCCACAATCCCTTCGGGAGTCACGGTGGAGCAGTCTGCTAACTGTAGTACTGTCGAGGTCTTCCTTAGGGAACTTTGAAGGTTGAGTTTAAGCATAGTGTCCCTGGTCATCACATTAATGGCAGCCCCTAGATCAATCAAGGTATGGAGGATTATGGTGCCATTGATGTGGACATCAACTACAGGATTCCCAGGGTCCAAATATTTTGGACGGATTACTTGCCCCAACATCAGATCAGACAGTTGTCCTATGACATTGATAGTCGGGGCATCTCTCTTGCACCTGCCTGGGTGCCTGAAACACTTCTCCTTGATCAATTTTTTGTATATTGGTACATATTTTATGGCCTAGAGAAGTGGTAATTTCACACACAACTGTTTGAGTTCTCCCAGAAGTTCAGTCTCCTCTGGGTTTGGTTGTGTGGTTACTATTAGTTGCTCAGGAAAGGGTGGAATGGCTTTGGGTTCACTTCCATATTTCTCTTCCTCCTCTAGGGGAGGAGGTTGGCGTTCTGGAAGGACCTTCCTAGATCATAGGTTGATCTCCTAGATCTCCACAGCATAGGTAGGGCATGTTGTTTCCCCAGTATATACCTGTTGGGCCTGTCTATTGTTGGGGTTCGGGTTCGGTTGAGCAGGCATCTGTGGTTGTCTTGGAGGAGCAGGAGCTAATGGTTGTGGTTGAGCCAGTGGTGGAGGCAGAATGGCGGGAGCAGAGTTGTATTGGGGCCTCCACCCCGGTTGAGGTGCATTCCACTGAGGTTGTGGCTAGACATGATAGTGAAATGAATGAGCAGTAGGTTGAGTATGGTATTGAGATGGATAAGACCACGGAGGAGGTGCGAACCAGGAAGGATGAACAGGGGCACCAAGAAGGTATATGAGCAGATTGGTTGGGGTTATAATAAGCTTGGGATGTCCCTTGCATCCCCTGCTGGTAAGGTCTGGGCTCATGTGGCCTCCTTTGGTTGAGGAAGTAGAGAGGTTCAGTAGTCACCTCAGTCCCCAGGTACATGGCTTTAAATCCGGGCAAGGTTGGGCATTGGTTGGTGGGGTGGTCTTCCTCACAAACGAAACACACCTCTACTGAGTACAATGGACACTCATTCTTAGGGTGCTTCCTCATACATCTGGGACAAAAAATGGCTAAATCCTGTCAGATTCCTCTTTCTTTTGTTGAATTCGGAAGGTATCAAGTTGCATGGCAATGGTCTGTCTCATCTCACTTTTGAGGTCTTCCATCTGATTAGCAAACTCATGCTTGGAGAAGGTGGTACTAGCTGAAAGTGGATTCCCCCTTCCTCTTTTCCTGGCTGCCTTGGAATGGTTTCTAAACACAGTCTTTCTGTCCTCATAGGGTAGTTGGTAGATTTCTCCTCCAGCTAGCAAGTGAAGGGTATCTAGCAGGTCTTCAGGGACTCCTCAGAGCAAAACCAGCTTCAGAGATTCAGGGTCAAGTGTGCACCTGGCCCGTTTATAACTAAGTTGGAACCTTTCCTCGTAGTCTTCTAAAGACTCATCATTTCCCATGGTCATCCGAAAGATTTCTCCCTTTGTTTCCTTTGACCTACAGTAATCCTGGTATTTGTTGTTAAAGGCTTGCTACATCTGAGCCCAAGTAGTGATACTGTTTCCAGGTAACCCCATGAACCAGCAGAGTGTGCATCCTTGAGGGTAGAAGGAAAGAGTTTCAACTTTTGCTCGTTCTCAGCATAGTCATAAGTTCGACAAAGGACAACAAACTCAAACAGGAAGGTATCAGGGTCTTTAGTGGTCAATCCATGGAATTGAGGTAAGGCTGAGGGACTTATGTTTTTCATTTTCATGTCCCCATTGGTCTCTCGAATGGGAAAAGCACCTTCTATTCTCTCCTTATCTCCCATACCATTTCTACGTTCAGCCATGGGCTCAAGAGGGATGTTCTCTTGCTCTTCTTCTGTTATAGGATCTTCGTATATCTTAGGAGGTTCACCTATAGGTTCTTCTGGATCACGGCCACCAAAGGAGAGAGAAGGGTGACTCTGTGATGTGGTGGGGGTGTTGGGTAAGAATTTTCTGGTATTGTCTCTATTCCTATGAGGCATGAAATGAAAGATTTTTGGCTGCTTTTGTTTTTTTTTTTTCTGCTTGTACCTGCAAAACTGAAAATAGATTGAATTGCAACTATCTAAAATCTATCTTGCTAAAATGAAAATGCGGAATTGAAATGAAAGCAGGAAAGAACTAATCTATTTTGCTGAATTGAAATTGCAGGAATGAAAGGCTAGGCTACACTTGCAAAATTGAAATTGCAGAATTGAAATGCTACTCTACGCTTGTAAAATTGAAATGCTAGTCTAGGAAAGCAGGAAATGTCTAGTCTACTTTTGTGGAAATGAAATTGCAGAATGGAAATGAAATAAACTACTTGGCAGAAGGTTGTAGAAGAAAATAGAAGAAAAGCAACAATCACAAATACTCTGACGCTTCCCCGGCAACGGCGCAAAAAAGAGTGGTGGGCCCCAGTATTGCAGCAATAATGCTGCAACTCCTGGGACTCCCTCTTTAATTTTATCAACCCGGTAGTTTGTAACAAACTTGGAAGTGACGGTGCTGTATGCACAAGTACTAGCTCTTGCCGCAGCTGTCACTTGGTCAGCTGGCACAAGTCCGCTAGGGGCTCAAGCCAACTTCTATGAGCTCTGAGAAGAAGCTGTTTAACTGATGGATGGAAGCTAACTCGAAGGAAGATAATCTATTTGTAGAAGGAAAATGAAAAACTGAAAGCAAATGCAAACCCTAGCAAACCCTAAGTTTACCAGCTAGCTCTACTGATGCAAGAAAGAGGATGCAAGTTACTGGGAGAGATGTCATTGACTTCTAAGAATATGAAATGCATGTATCTAAGCTATGTCTATAGCAAAATCTGAAAGAACCATCTTTTTGTATTTTTGAATAAGTTGTCGGAATTATCATGCACGCGATTTAACTGTTTTGACTGTGCAGAGGTGGATTGGCGAGAGGAAATGCTTGGAAGAGGTCAGGAAGGTTTAGAGAGGGCCTAAGGGGTCCCTAGCACCCTTCCTGAGAGTTTCACAAAGTTTTGCCTTCAATAAACTGCTTTTGTGAGCTTATACAGGAAGTCTGCAGGGGTTCTACAGGATGTCTGGAGTTTCTACAGGATGTCTATAATTTTCTACAGGATGTTTAGAAATGGGATTTTGGAGCATGGATGGAGGGAAAAAGGTGGAGGAATGAGTATGAAGGTGAAATAGGGGTGTAGGGGAATTCAAGACTTGGAGGATGGAGTTGAGGAGAGGCGCAGATGGTTAGATTTGTTCAAGGAGGGATGAAACGATGTTGCACAAGGAGATGAGAATCATGGCAAAGTAAGCGAATGAGGCAAATGTAAGGTAAGGGTTCTAAGTGAAGGATGAAGTAGGTAGGTTGGATGGAGTATGGGCAGGTAAGGAAGGATAACAGGTACTCTGCAAGTGGTTTTTCAAACTGAACAAACAAACACTTAGAAAACCTATGACCTAGTTACTTCACTCTATTCTGACCTAAGTAACAGCAAAAGGAAATGAACAGAAGTTTATTCGAAATGAAATGCATGAAATAACTATACAACTAAGCAATCATAAACTGAAGCATTTAAACACTACTAATATCAGCATCTGCAAATGAGGATTCCAACACTAAGAATTGCATGACAAAGAAAAACAGCGTTTTTGTTGGCAGCAATGTCACCTTTGTCCCAGCTCACGATCCCACTAAGGGAGAGGTGAGATCAGAGGTGCTTGATGGCCTTTTTCTGGAGATCTTCCCTGTTACTAATCTATCAACTAAATCTGATCATGCAAAAGCCTATCTGATCATTAACCATGACCTATGTAATCAACAAGGTGTTAATCTACTAAACAGAAATTATTTTGCAAAGACATAAAAACAAATAACAATACATGAAGGAGGCCTTGGCTCTTAGGTTGGGCCCAACACCAAGAGCTACAGGCTCCTATAAAAAACTTAGAGCTGATGCCAAATAGAACTGTTTTTCATTATTTAAAAATAATCATCACAAGAAATTTATACAGCAGTAGCTACAAGAAAATGAGCTGAGAAAATGACAGCACTCTAGTGCAAAAATAAAACAATTCCAAAAGTAAACTACGAAGGCTGAGGCCTTCCTATTTATACACTACATCCTAAATTCAAGGGACTCGGCTGTTCCAACTGCTAGTAAACAGTCACTCTTCCCAAAGCTGCTTGGCTGCCTTTAGGATTCGTTTTGGTGGCCTGTTGAGCTCGGAGTTGAGGGTGGAGATTTCAAGGAAGGGCCATTTAATGCCAGAGACAACCCCCCTATGAATCCTCACCTCAATCTTGGCTATCACCTAGCCCATAATTGCTTGGTTTTGCTCCAAAACTTGTCCAAAAAACCTGAAATAACCACGTATTAGCCTCCCTGGTAGAGTGACCACCCTTATTCGTTCAAATAACATAAACATACTAAAAAAACATGCATAATCTATGCAAAATGGAGGATTGAACAAGGACAATTAGGAAAAATGAGCCCAATAAGTTACCCAATTTGGGGCTCATCACATGTATTGTATTCATTCGTAAGGCTATTCTTTGGATGCTTGTAATGCATGTTTCTTTAACCTGTATTAAGACAGTTGAACTATTTTGGTTGCTTTAGTTCATATTCTGTTGGAAATGTTTTGTATCAGTTGTTAACATTGTCTCGCCCATGTTGAATATTCCTTCAGACACTCGACAAATTCATTCTCATAAACTTGTTATAACGACCGTCGCACTCGTGTGGACTATTCTTTTGGGTGTGTTATGTAGGGAAAATTTTAAGAACCACCCTAAATTTATATGTATAATAAATGGGCTAATCCCCATAATACATAGGAAAAATGGGAGGCGATTTTATCAATAATATAATATGTATTTATAATTTTTTTGGCGAATCTCTCACCAGATTACATTATCTTGTACAGTGATGGAAAATCTTTCACTGAATTATAAAATCTTGGCAAACCTTTTACTGAATAATAAAACATTGTGAAGTCTTGGCGAATGCTTTGTTAAAGTATGAAACCATATATGATAATAAGAAAACATACTCATTAAACTGTATTATACTAACATACATGTTTGGAAAAAAGAAACATAATTTTCTCTTCCTACAAACAATGTTCAAAGTTTCAGTGGCCGTGTTTGTCAAGGTTCTTATAATACACTCTTTCATATCCTTCTATTAGTTTAGATAATATTCCACAACAAAGTTCTTGTAGGTGTTGATATTGACAATGAGTTTTGTCAAGGTAGGAGAGATTAATCTTTTCTCTACAACTTTTGTCAAGCTACCACTTTTTTCAAGTTATCAAATTTCTTTCTTATTCCATAGACTCAACTACAAAGTAAAAAAAACACATCAATTTCTTTACCCAAGTACCAAGCCCCAACTATATTATATAAGAAGTATTAGGTATCCCAAAGGCTTGAAGGGGATCTAATTGAAAGAAGTGACTATTGTGAGAATCCTTCCAATCAATATATGAATATATAAATGTAGATTTATTATTATTTTCATTGGAAATCTTCAATTAAATAATAAAATTTAATTACGTATCTCCCAATCTAAATTGCTTATTAGCATAATTCACTACCCTCATAGGTCTCGCATTTTTTATTAGCGTTGTAACATGTAGATTAATTTCCTTTTTGGTGAACAATATCCACCTTTTATGAAAATATGGTGCAGTGGCTCCAACCCCTATAGATCATTAGGACAAACTAAGAATAACACAAAAGATGAAAGGTTGTACAAACCAGCTTATTTTTCAAACAACTAATCCAACATCAGTACCTAAACTTTTTCATGAAGATATCATATTGAGAATGTTTGAAAAATGGTGAGAAATCTTCTACGAGGGTGATGCAGAAAGAGTGATAAGGTTTCATTGTTTTGAATTTTTTTTATTAAATCAGAAAAAGTTAAAAACCAATATTAATGGAGATATTGGTATATTTTTACTAAATTTTGTGAAGTGACTAAATGTAGCTTTAACCATTCACCTTAAGATGTTTTTACAATATAATTTCCTAAGTTTATTTAATATCTTCATTATCATAAAAACCAACCTATATCCATCTTAACTCCACATCTACCACTCTTAGGGGGATGAAATCTATTTACCCCTCTGAGCACTTGGTAGACCCAGAATTAACATGGATCTAAGATGAGAATTAAGATGGATCTAAGATGATGGAGCTTAAAAATTACTATTAGTAATTTATAAAAAATAATAAAATTAATAATTGATTTTATTTTATTTTTTATTTTAACCAAGTTAAGATGTTTAACATACATTAAATTACAACATCCATTTGTACTCTTAATCCACCAAGCCCTAAGAGGGATCAAATATCTTTTCACTCTATGCTAGTTTGCATATCACGATATTTGATCCCTCTTGGGGCTTAATAGATCCAGAGTAAAGATGGATCTATGCTGGTTTAATTCCCCCCTTTAAATAGGCTACATTCCATGTGAATACCTTGGGTCAATATCATGGGCCATTTTTATTTTTATTAATACTAATATTATGGCTAATAATGTTTTTTTGCATGGTATTAATAATAATCTAGCCCATGGTATTTGGCCCATAGTATTTTTCCCATAGGTTTCACCTAAATATAATGCATTTTTTTAGTGTTCGTAAATATAAGGTGACTTATGGAGTAAATATAAAAAAATATTTTATTTTTTTACCATACCTCTAGTTTATTTATATTTTTATTAATTTACCATACCTCTTTTACAAATATGGTATTTGGCCCATAGAATTCACTTAAATAAAACCTCTTTTTTGAGCTTTCATAAATAGAAAGAGGGCTATGGACTAAAAATAAAAAGAGGTTTTATTTATTTACCATATGTCTAGTTTATTTATATTTTTATTTATTTACCATACCTTTTGAGTAAGTATAAAAATAGGTTTTATTTATTTACCATACCTCCTTTATTTGTTTACAACCTTACATGTATATAAGGTGACTTACAGAGTAAATATAAAAAATGTTTTATTTATTTACCATACCTCTAATTTATTTATATTTTTATTAATTTACCATATCTCTTTTATAAATATGTTATGTAGCCCATAGGATTCACTTAAATAAAACCTATTCTTCAAAATGGGCGAATGGATTCACTTAAATAAAACCTATTCTTGAAGGGCTAAATTTACCTTTTTTACCCTCTCCCTTAAAATAAGATGGGCTATTTGAGTCGATTTGTAAAAAAGTACTATGATACAAAATATTTGCCCACTAAAAATTTAAAACCCCTTAATTTCGCCTAAGGGTGAACATTCACCCCTAAATATTTCATGGTTTTATGTACTATCTATTTAGTTTTTGTTTGTGATTTCCACATCCTTGTGGACTACTCCACCAGAAGCTGCACATGTCCTGTTGTGTTGAGTGTCTCTAACAGAGTTGGGACTATTCCCTTTCGACTTGAGACACACTCTCACCCTCTACATCTACAGTGAAAGAACTTTGACACAATCAACACTAAGCACTCACCAAGCACATGAATCTTGTTGTTTGAATATTAAGTATACCACTCTCATGTGCTGACAAGCAAGAGCTAAGGCATATCTTTGAGATAATGGAAACCAGGCCATCGTACCTAATGGGACTCCTACACCAAACGGTGTAAGGTCTAGTTGTGACTTCATATCGGGGAGATCCCCTGAATGTTGGTGGGTCTAGCATCGTCAATAAGGAGATAAGTTGAAAATACGAGTTGAAAAATTAGTTTTATTATTTATTTGTTTTTTAATATTTTTACTTTTTTACTCCAAAAATGGTGAATCATCCCCCATGGTTGACATCATCTTCTTGAATCCTATTGGTTCTTATAAATTTTATTTTGGATGTACATTTTTCTTAGGAGGCCCATTTTAGACCTAAAAATTCCCCTAGTGGAAATTATGAAAAGAGGCGCGAGGTAAATCAATGTACCATTTAAATGTTGAACCGGTTAAAGTTTGTTGGAAAAGGCGAAGTATGATAGATTCATTGATAAGTGAATTTGATGCACACCAAAGATGATATGTCATGATCTAGTTTGATGGATCCTCTCCTGATTTTCCCTCAAACTTCGGTATATCACTCAGTAACTTGGTGGGAATTGCTAGCCAAAAAAGATAATAATAAATAGGATTGTTTGCTAGCTAGGATAAATCTAGTAAATTTAGGGTTGTGATAAATGGTAACTGTTGGTTAGGGTCTTGTTGTAGAGATTGATAACCTTGCGGGTTAACTCCAACTTCTAGAGGAGGGTGCCCACAATATCCTAGAATAACCTGTGTAGTTGGAATTTGCATTCCTCCAGGGTAACTAGGGTGAATAATACCAGGTTGCAGTTGAACAGGAACTTGATAAGTATGACCAAGGTACGGTAAACTCTAGAAAGGTTGACTTTCATCCATTTGACCCAATTAATATTTCCCTTGTAAAGGTTGACCTTGAACAAATTGACTTTGAATAGGTTGACTTTGGATAAATTCACCTTGAAAATGTTAGCGTTGGAAAGTTTGACCTTGGAAAAGTGGACTTTGAAAAACTTGACCTTGAAAAGGTGGAACCTAAAATGCTTAACCTTGGAAAGGTGTTTGTATTGTTCCCAAAAAAGATTGTCTGATAGGAATCTGTGTTGTAGAATGGATCGTAGGACTAGTTTGATGAGCAAATGCCTAAGGGATAGCTTATGTAGTTTGTGGAACATGTATTTGAGGGGTAATTTGGATATTTGTTTATGATACTCCTCGGATAAGTTTCTGAACAGGTTGACAAACTAGAACTTAAGGAGAAACTAGAACAAACTGTTGAGCAAAAGCAGGGTTCCAAATAGTATTTGTCTCAGGGTAAGGAGTACCAACCAAGGGTTGTGCCACAAAAGGTTGACCCAGACCAGGCTGAGGTATCTGACCATAAGTTCTAGTAAAAGGTTGTCCTCCATATGTAGGATAAGATTCAAAAACAGGTTGCCCTCTAGGTGGAGGATAAGGTGGTTGCCCCCCCGGTAGGTAATAAACACTAGATGGGGTTCCTTGATGATTACCTAAGTTACTAGATATCATGTGAACATATTGGTTGGATGTCAAAGGTGCTTCAGGCATATATGTCATGCTCTGAAAAGTAGATGTAGATAAACTAGATGACCATGTAGAAGGTTGAGGAGAAGGAGTAGCTCCTGAAAAATTCCCAGTAAGTTACTAGTATCCAGAAGGAACTAATGGACCACCATACAATAGTGACTCTAGAGCATTGGTAAACATAGATGAATTAGTAGGTTGACTCCCAGGGTGAATTTCTGACATGGTTCATCTCGATGAATAAAAAGGAATGCAGTGAGGTGGAAAACTTGGACCTAAAAAGTTAAAAGGGGTAGAATACAAGGGATTAGGTTGGAAAGGATCAAAAGGAACTCGTGGAAAAACTCTTAGATCACTAGTGGTAACTAGAGTACGAGGTGATTGTTCTTCCTCATTTCCAGTAATATATTCAATACTAATCAAACCAGGAGGTAATTTCGTCATAATTATAAGTTTCCTATGAGGTGAAGGTGGAGCAGGAGCAGGAGCTATAACAGTCAAAGGTGATTCATCTTAAGAAATATCAAACTCGAGTTCTACTTCTTGCCTTGGATTCACTTCAGTTTCTACTATCTCAGATTGTAAAACTGTAGATGTTTCGGGTTGTTTTGAGGTTCCAGATCCTATTGATTTTGACCTTTCATTTTTAATCTTTTCTAATTGACCAGGTGTAAATTCAGTAATTTTTACCCTCCATTCTACATGAATGCCTTGGTGAATCAGCGAGGATGAAATTTTATCAAAAACTAAATAATATTCACAATCCAAACCTAAGGTCTCTAAAAAGTTAAAAACAAACAATTAACACGCGCTAATAAATCTAAGGAATAAAACCATGCAAACAAGCTTTTCACTATGAAATCACTATTTGGTGATGAAATCCAACGTTGTAGAGATCAATGTGAAAAGTGACTAAAGATAGAGTGAGTGGAACCAGTTACGATGACAACTTGCTTAATGTACATGACCTGGTGCAAGTAAACTTGATTTATGCCATCTCAAATGAAGAATACCCTCTAAAAAGGTCCAAGAGAGTTTAGCCAATGTTTGTTCTAGGTACAAAAGAGACTTCCCCTCCACCATCACCTTGGGTATAGCCCTAATATTATGGTCTCGAAGGTTACCACGTAAAACAATTTAACCTTGGGGGTCAGTCGCATATCAAACATACACGCAAGGGCAGAGTAACAAAGCTCAATCCCCTTGAAAGTTCCTCAACATGGTTAATCCGAGGTTTACTTCCAAGTGACTCCCAAGTACCTTTTGGCACCATTTTTAATACATATAAATCACTTTACCGTAACCAATGAAGTGAGGTCAATCACTCCACTGGATCTGACATGATCTTGTGCTTAACTCCTTTGTAAGGGGAGCTTCCCAGAGCCAAATTGCAGTAAATGGATTAACTCCCTATCGTAAGATACTAATGTTTGTTTGTAGCTATGTAAATTTAACTCACTTCCCTATTCCAAAGCCCTACAACCTGATCTAATGTAGGTGGAAAAGAGCCCTAAAATAATAACAATTTCTAGATTGACTTTATTAGTGCTAATTTTAAGAGTTGTTATTTACTCAAAGATAATGGACGTGAAACTAATGGTAAAACTAAAATCAAGAGAGAGTCTTTTTTATTTTTGAATGGAAATGCAAAAACTCTTAAATCCCCATTAAATCCCTTTTAATCTTTCAATTTCAAATTAACCAAATATGGAAATTAACTTTAAAATTTCACTTTTTCTGAATAATTCACAAAATCAAGAAACTTTCCTTTTTAACATACAACCACTTAGAAAATTTCCAAAAAACATGAACAAACCAATCAACACTAAAATGATTGTTTCCCTATTAAATTTTATGAACTTGCTGCAATCAAGAGTACAATTATGAAACACCATAATAATGGAAGAAAAATGAATTTTCGTTTCACATTCACCATAAGAAGCACTTTTCATAAACAATACTTCTTCTTGTAAATCATTGCTTTTCATTCACAAAAGAGCAAAATAAACATGCAAACTGATCTGTTCAAAAGAAGAAAGATAGGAATTTTGTAAACTAATACCAACTTATCTTTATTTTGATAGATCTACCAAACACCAGATGAAGCTTTTATCCTAACTAGTGAAAACAAGAAAATTACAAGCAAACCTTTCACAACATTCAGCCAAACTGACATGACTCAAAGAAGGTAAAAACAAGTGTAATTAAATAGGAAAAAAGAAAATGTATGGACTTGATGAGGAGAAAACTAAAATTTTCAAAAATTCCATGTATGTGAGCAGGTCATAAAACAATCTAGTGTGCATACTCATTGTTGCAAAGAGAGAAGTGCCCAGAAATACACTTTATGCCTAAAGCAAAAGTGCTAACAATGGTAAATTTTTAGAAAAAATAAAAACAAGACAAATAAAACATAAAATCCATATTTTCAATACTTCCAAACACTTAGAGAGGGATACAACAGAATGATCAAAGGTCAAAACAAAGAGAATGATGGAGAGTGAGACGTTCCCCAGTGGATTCGCTAATTTGTTAGGTGGACTAATCCCTCTTGCGGACAAGATGGATCTCCCTAGACCTCAAAGAAATCCAGTAACAAACAAGAAAGAATTGTTACCTTTCATTAGCTTACGATTGACTAAAACAAAAAATATGAGAGAGATAACTTACCATTTAATCGAAATGCCTATTGAAGTCCCTTGCAGTACCTCCAACAATTAGCCTCCTCTTGATGCTTTAAATATCATTCCAACGCTTCACACAACTTCTCCATGATGTTTCAAAGGATATCTGCATAGACAGAAACACATAAAGGATCACAACATCTAGTGTATAGAATGAAAGGTAAATGAACTATTTAACTTAGCATATATGATAAATTGAATCAATAATCAATCATAACCTATGTGAGTGATCAAGGAATCCCACAAATGATATCAACAAATACATAATTAGGAAAGAACAATTGCTTTTTATTAAATAAAATTGAGAACAAACTTACAACCTCAAAGCCTTGATGTTACAAGCCTCTTCTCACAATATCCGACCCTCTCCTTGGATGAAAAGTCTCCTAGTCTTACTTCTACAGCATAGGCCTACCTTCAATATTCATCCCCAATCCTTTGGCTTTTGTTTTCTTTATAGGCCAAGAGGAGGAAGTTTGGGATCCATTTCCTAAGGGATAATATCCACAAATGGTGGGATAGGGGTTCTATAAAGAGAGGGAAGTATCTCCATGATGGGAGGGATTAGGCTTGAGTAGGCATCCATTCAAAGTTTTTAGTTGGGAAAGATTCGACTAACAAAGCTTCTAGACTTTACTTTTTATTTTTACATGCATTAAGTCATGTCTCCAGGCCATCGTGTCAGACAGATTGTACTTGTGCACAAGTTTTGATGGGCTCTTTTGCATATGCGCAGAAATGGACTAGGGAACTGTACAGGAACCCAAATATAGGTTTTCAAGCCTTGATATCCAAGAACTTCAATCTCTTTGGGATTGTTTGGGTTCTATTGAGGTGAAAAATAAACACCCCATTTTTTATTTATTTATTTCAAATAATGGGGACCCTTTTCATAAATTTTGGCTAAATCACCTTTTAACATTTTCTTTTGGTTAAGTATCCTACAATTTTTCCAAATTTTCATTTTCACCGGATTCCTATTTCAATTGCTTCATTGAGTTTGAATTTTCACAAGCTTTCCATTGGTTCTTGTTTCATCCCATTTGGTTACACGGTTTGCAAATGGCACTCCTCCGAAGTTTGATAAGATACCGCTTGGGCTAAAAAATGTACAAACTTTATATTATTTTAATTTTTGTAAATAAATTACTAATTAATTGTAAATATGGATTTTTAATTAATTTTTTTCTAATTAATTCAAATTTCATAGACAATCCTACAAAATTGTGACCTCCAAATTGTAGAACAATTAAAATTATGGTGTTTTTGGATTTCATAAATATATGATTAAACCCCAATTTAAAAGAAATTATGAGATCTAAAATCTCAAAATTGTAAAGTGGTTGTAGTTCATTTTGTTGGATTTTTAAGTTAGCAAGTGGTTGTAGTTTATGACAGAAGGGACCCACTCCACATAGCCCCACTGCAGCTCACCTCTTATGTTCTCTCTCCTCCGATGTTCTTTTCACATGCTATATTAGAACTTTTTTTATCGTAACACCTCAATTAAAAACTTATGATATTCAAGACCTTTGATACCCCATTATGCATCTCAGCATGTTTTATCGGAACCTCTGAACATTCATATATCATAACTTTTTAACACGCCTCCATTAATTTTATCCTCTGATGCCTAATATGCTAGTTATTATAAAACATATTTTTTAAACATATCGGACCTCAAAGCTATGATACCTCGGGGCTCTTTTAAAAACTTACTATATTTTTTCACCTTCGATGGCATGCAAATTTGATGGTTAAACGTGATTACACAAGGAGGGGCCAAACATAGTTATAAATAGTTTTATCGGAACGAAGGTTCATCAGAGCCACCTCTTAAAATTCCCAATATTATTAAACCTCCAATGTCTGATGTACATCAAAACAACTATATCAGATCTTTTTTAAATGCCTCCCCGATGTCCTAAATTTCTGATACTCTGATATACTCTTCAAAATAAATTCCCTCCACTTCATGTTTAACAAAGGTATTCCTCTCATATTATATCGAGACTCTTATGATTTCTCAAAGCCACTTGGGTCAATAGTCATGGACCAATAGCCACTTGACACGTGTCTCAAGTTATTAATTAATTTATTTATATTTAAATAATTTGAATTTAATTAATTTCAATTATAATATAATTATACTTAGGTTGTAAATTAATTTAAATTTTTAATCAATTTGTATATAATTAATTAATTTCATAATTGTAATTAATTAATAATTATGCATTTAAATAGGATTATAATTTTTAATTAAATTTTCCTAATTTTGGCCCAAGCTCAAATTTTTCCAGAATTTTGTCAATTTTGACACTTCAACTTTGGAAGCTCATAAATTGAGTTTTACTTGGCCAAATGAGGCCCAAAATGACTCATTAGATGATAAAATCATGGAGAATATTTCTGAAGTGGTTGTATGACCAGATTCGGTCATTAACTAAGTCTAAAATTTGGCAGAAACTTAAGCTCTGAATTTGTAACCAAAACTAGTTTTTCGAGTTTAATTTTTTCATTTTCATTTTCTCAAAGTCTCTATTGATTGTAGATCCATTCGATTATGTTCTCTTTGACCAACAACATATTTACAAAAGATCAATGGGAAGCTCGCATTTCTTTTTATTTATTTATGTAATTAAATTTCGATTAAAGATGTTTGTTTTCCGAGGTTTGGCAATTATAATTTTGGTTTGCAATTTAATTGACTTTTGACTAGTCTTTGGCAAGAGAGTAATTGGCAAGATGAGGAAGAGAATATTTGGAGTAATGGAAAAGGACCAGCAAGAGAAGAAAAAGAATTTATAAAAATTGTTGGAGCAGATTTGTTCTTCAACAACTCTCGTATTTGGAATTCATTTTTGTAATTATAAATATGGGTTTTGTGAAAGGAACAAAGAGGGTGCCTCTTCTTTGCACCTAAGGAATTTTGAAGCACTATTGTAAGGGATTTTTAGCTGTAGATGAGGCGAGAAAATTCAAATCTCAATTATTGGGATTTGTCTTTTTCAATTCTAGACTTTGTATTGGAAGAAGAGCTTGCAATATTGCAACTCTTTCTTTTAATGGCGAGGCTTATGATTTGAGAAAAATTGTTGGAGATCAAATCAAGGATTTTAATCAAATTGTAATTTAAATACTATTATATTTAATGAAAATTTCATCTTTTTAATGACAGATCTATGTAAAATGTTTTTCATGTTGAGAATTATTGTTAAATGTAAAGATGAAGGTATTTTTGAATTAGCTATCTAGTTCATTGACTTCATAGATATGTTGTTAATTTTCTCTTTTTCTCTTATACTCAAATCAAATTTCTTGGTAACTATTTACTCAAAAATCTGCTATCTAAATTTGATTTAATTATCATCGACATTAAGAGAACTATTTCCTAATGTTTTTGCTTGATCATTCATTGTTAGTTGGTCTCTGATCAGAACATGTTTTGGTAATTATAATATCATCTAGTAGAACTATTTCATTAGTCAAAAATTCACCTAAAACTAGGCATGTTAAAATCATAATCATTTAATTAATTTTCTCTCTATTGGGTTAAATCTACATCTTTCTAATCAAGATAGGCTTAGGATTTATTTCCTTTTGCTTGAATTCTATGATATATTTACATTTAGATTAATCATTACATTTCTCGAAGTCCTCTTGTCAAAGAGGAAAACTTTAGTTGTGGCTTGGATGAGCCCTATATCAGCTTAAGGATCATTTTCTTGCCTGAGCTCAGTAAGAGGTTTGATCTGGTGTATCTTCTCTATTGGTAAGTAAAAGACATAATTTAAACCTGCGGAGATAGAGAGAAGGTAGTTGGACCTAGTTTAACCAATTGGAACCACCATTCCAAATGGAAAATGAGTTGCTTTAATTTCCCGACCAAGTCATCTCCCTTATAATGTTGAAATGTCATTTTGGGCCATCAACATTTTTGGCGCTAGAAGGAGAGCCTCGCGACTTGTTGTCTATTGGATTTTTTGTATTTTAATTTTTTTTTAAATCACAATGGCTCCTCTCAAACTTCCCATTTGGAGTTGTATCTCTGGGACATGCATCTGCCAATACTCCACCAGAAATAGTAAGACACTTATCAAAGGTAAAATTTAACGGTAAGAATAATACTTCTACATTTGATCATGCCTTATAATTTATTCAACTTTTTTCAAATTTTAATTTTCATGATATTGATGAAGGTATTTTATGCAGAATTTTTACTCTTACATTCTCGGGAAAAGGATGAATTTGGTGTCATTCTCTTCAAGTTGCCTCTATTCACAGTTGGGATCAACTCATCACAAAATTCCTTTATGAATTGAAGGTTATGAGTATGAACAGGTATGTGATGAGTTTGAAGATTTATGAAGATATGAAAATGAATATTTTATAGTTTTACTGTTAGATTTCGATTAATTTGTATAAGATTCAAAATTAAAGATAAACCTTCGAAGATTGAATTTTTGGATTGGTTTGAATATATTTTATCTCTCTCTTGCATTCCTAATCCATATGAAACCATTACAAGCTTTGATGAATCTTCTTCAACCTTTATTAACATTATTGAGAATTCCAATATAGAGGTGCATATCAATCATGATGAAGTTGCCTCTACCATGTATGATGAATTTCTTCATTTAGTGAAAACTTCTTATAGCATTAATAATGATCAAGAGGGATGGCAGGAGGGGGCGGGATTCTCATTAGTCCCGAAGGAATCATTGAAGATAGATATGCTTGGGGCCTAGGTAAGAAGACAAACAATCAAGTTTAAGCTTTTGGTTTTTTTTCGACCTAACATTGGCTCAAAAAAAGGGCATTAGAAAGATCCAGGTCCTAGGAGAATCAATATTGATCATAGAGCATATGAACAATAGATCAGTAGCTAAAAATATGAACCTTAATCAAATAATTAAGATATCCCATGGGATGATCCCCTTATTTGAGTTTGTGTCATGTTTTCATATCTTAAGAGGGAATAACTAGGAAGAAGATAAGCATGCAAATTTGGCTTGCCAGTTAAAGGAAAAAAAATTATAGTGAACGAGGTTGAGAAAATGGTATATGTTCCCTAATCTTATTCATGGGTTTATTCTATTGGTCTGGGGATGGCATTCTTGGCTCATCGAAGATGTCAGACAGTATCAACAAGTTGGATTTTACAAGATTAGTTGGTCTTAAGTTTTCATTACCCCCCCCCCCCCGCCTCTCTCTCTCTCCTTTTGCCCCCCATGCACCCCTTCCTCCCCCTCCCTTCTTCTCTTTTTTTCCCTCTCCTCCCTATCCTCTGACTCCTTTCTTCTTCTCATCTCAATAATCCTCTCATTCTTATCTCCCATCCTCTTCTCCATTTCATTAGGGCCCCCTCCTTGCTCCTTCGTACCTATCACATCAGCCAATGCTTGGCCCACCCTATCCTTGTGCCTCATGGCATGGGTTACCTTATTCTGTCGCAGTAACTTGTCTGCGTCCTTCATGGAGGTACTACAATTAAGCTTGGGAAATCACAGCGCGTGAGATTACAATCCCCTCGGCATAAATTATGTTGTAAAGGCTGGCGTTGCGATACCGCCAAAGGCAGATTAATGGAAGATTTAGAGAAACATTTATATCCTTGGCTCAGATTTTCTTTGGTCACTCGTGGGAAGAAGTTGTGGGTGAGGATGAAGGAAAAGGAGAAGACCTGGAATTTATGGTTGTTAGTTGGGAAAGTAAGAATGAGCATGGGGATCCCAGCTCCATTAATACTAATCTCCAGTACATCATCCATATCTAGATCAACTCCTTTTATTTAAAGAGTAACAGTTTGATATGTTATTATGGGTTAAGGTGATAACAGTGCCCTTTATGAAGGCCTGGTGGCTTAAGCTTGGGACTCTAAGCATCTGTTGCAGGTTCTAGGTCACAGCGTCAGCATTCAAGGGGAGTCTCTGGAGGAATTTTAAGCCGTAAAGGGAATCTAAGTGTCAACTTACTTCTGCGTGTCAATTTATAGAGAGTTGGTTACCTAAGAGAGGACACAAATTGTGGGGATAATCAAATTCGGGTGAGAGTTCTATAGTAGAACTATGCGGGCATTCTGAAGTTGGAGTTCTTTGGTAAATTAGATTTGGGGAACTGTGGCATTCTGGTCACCGCCATGAGCATGCACATTGCAGAGGATAATGCTTTGATCGGCTCCTAGGGGTGTTGCAGTCCTAGGACTAGAGGGTCGAGGGATGCAAAATCCATGGAAGGCGACATTAGCAAGCAGGCTTGCAACGACTGTTGATGATTCGGAAAGGTTTGGAAATTCTACAGCGTTGTATCCAACATAAGAATATATATATTATATATATTATATATATATATAATTTTTAATTTTTATTTTTTAATATTGAATTTTTTAATTTTTTAATTAAATTAAATTAAAAAATTAAAAAAATTCAATATTAAAAAATTAAAAAATTATACATATATTATATATTATATATATTATATATAAAATTAAAATTAAAAATAAAAGAAAAATAAAAAATAAAAAATAATAATTAAATAATTAAATAAAATTAAAAAATATAAATATAATAATAATAAATAAAATAAATAAATAAATGAAAATTTAAAAATTTAAAAAAAATAAAAATAAAAATAAAATATTGACACTCTAACGATGCAGGAGCAACAATTGGAAAAGAAGGAGCATATCCAGCATTTGGAAGACGAGGTGGATGTGTTGCATAAACAAATTGAGCTATTGAAGCTTAAGATGGAGGAAAGCAGCAAGAGTAAGGAAGAAGAATTCATTGTCCTGGATCTGAACAGTCCAATGCCAATGGAAGAATAATCTATTCACTCACTTGTTTTTGTAAAATGTTTTTGAATGGCACACTATAAATGTATATACTTACTATGTCAGTATGTCGATTGTATAGCCATAGGATACCAAAAATGAGAATTTTTTGTAAGAAGCATGGAAAAAACTCTATGGGAAGGGATGGGGAATAATGGATGTATAAGAAGCCCTTTAACAGGCTTGAAAATATGATGTAAAATCTCGATTTTGCATGCGAATGGGCGTGATTTATATATATTAAAATACTACTCATTCTGGTTTAAAAAAATATAATGATCACATTGTTCTCTTTCATGTTAATGAAACACAATAACAAAGCTTGGAAAATTTTGTTAATCAACCGTAAAACAATATAGAAGAAACACCTGCCTCAAAATCTCCAAATCACTCTAAAATTAATTCAGAAAATCAGTCAATAAATCATCAAGTGCAAGTACAAATTGAAGATTATAATATTATGCGATCTTTTGTAGAAATTTCTAAGTTACTTCATGTTGATCAAATACAAAATTCAGGGCATCCAGAGAACATTCTTTAATAAAACAAAATTAGCTAAGTAAATGCTCTAGAATCTGGAATTTACAATGGGCAAAATTCACAAGAATCTACAAATAGAGATATTTTCAAATTCAATGTTTCCGATTCACATTGTTACCTCTATCCTAATATTTTTGTTGATAGAAATTTATCCCCTCTTTGCATTAATGTTATTCCAGAAAGCAGAGAGGTTGATATAAATAAATTTCCTATTGGTTTTTTATCAAGATAGAGAGACAATTATTGATCATTCTTCTGGCATTAATGAACATGTGCTCCATATTCCTTCTTGTTTTAATACATCATATGAAAATAAAGAAAATACCAGTGATGTTCTAAAGTCATTTATGATGACTGGTTTAACATTGAGGATGTTGATTTCTCTCCTTCTCTATTAAATCCTCATGTTCCAAATCAAACAATACTTGAAAATGAAGAGAAACTCAATACATAAATTAGTCCAATTGACTCTCATTTTCAAACATTTAATCATACTCATGATTTCAGCATTCAATAACCCATCCCAATTTATGATTCTTATGATGATCAAGCTCTCATTCCTATGCATAGTCTTGATCCTCTCTCTAATTCATAAGTTTGTGTTCGCAATCATTCTAATTTCATTATTTTGGCTAATTCTTGTGAAAAGAAAATTACTTCAAATCAATCTTAATTGTATTGTAACAATAATTGTAATACTATTGTAAATAGTGATTTGATTTTGTTAGTTTTCCTTCATTTATTTTGGTTATTTTCTAATTTGTTTTCTAACTGCCTTTCTCAGTTTTTAGATATCTTATGTTGGCATATTGAGTGGTTCAGTATTCAACACTCAATTGATACATTCCCTGAACAAGAAGATGAAGTTTCAAATCATAAACATTAACATCAAGAGCTATTACTCTTCAAATTCCAATTGATGTTCATCTCTTATCACTTGTTCCTTTCCTCTCAAAAGCAATGTCAGCAAGAGAGTGTATCTTCACAATATGACCAGTGATCAAATTCAATTAATGATCTTCTATTGAATGTATTTGACTTCCATCCATATTTCATTGACCCATTTGAAAGACGTTTGGAAAGTTTTAATACACATAAGATTGTTAATAATTTAACATATGTACATAATACTTACAATTTCATGCAGGCCATTGTATCTAAAAGTGCACTTCCACAATCTAGCATGTTATCCTCTCCTTTGAACCTCTTCCAATAATTAATGGAAATCCATCCATATTTATATGATTCGATTGAAATTCAACTAGAAAGGACATTTCAAGAGAAGTTGATTGTAAACAAGTTGCTTCTTGCAAATATGTTAGAAATTAGTGTACATACTATTTTCAAATTTATTTTTGTTCATTTAATTGTATTTTTGTTACTAATGTTTGACTTGTACATATATGCAAGAAATAAAATGTTTAAATGGTTACATTGGAAGCATGACTATACTTATTCATGTTTCCTTTCATTTAGTTAGTATTAGGGATATATTAATTTAGATTTAGATTATTTTCCCGTTTTTATTTATTTCATTATGGCAAACTTTTAATAAACGAATAATGAGCCCATGATGCTCCCTTTCATCTTCTTCATTCTCTAACGAAGAGTGTTCGAAAAGTATGACTGATTAAATTATTCTTATGTTATTCTTTCTTATTCTTCTTGGTGAAGCTTCATCATATTGTTAAAATTTGCAAAGAAAATCAAGAAGTATGAAGCTCCAAAGAATCTTTACAATCAAGCGCTCTTAAGAAATCCAGTTTTCAACTCACAAGAATTTCTATATAATCACTTTTTCCGTTCATGTTCCTCAAAGTTATTATAAAGTAGATGCAAATCAATAGCTCATTACTTAGTACTTAATTTAGATCGAAATAAGTAGATTATTTTGAACATACTCATATTTTGATAAATGCATGGAAGAACTTGAAGATCTATAAGATACACTTACAACTAGACTCTTCCAGGTATGCATTGACATGTTCATCTTCATTTGTGGTTAATTTATCTTTTTCATTAGGTTGTTTCTTATTTATGTTTTGACCCTTTGCAGATATTCATTGCCTTGATCTGGAGACTTGATTTGTATTGATTAGATTTATAAATAAGAAAGCAACCAGCCCTTTCTAATTTGCAACATGTACAAAGAAGTATTTGTTATTTCATCAGAATTTGTGTATTCTACAGTTTTTCTTTTGTTCATATTTCCTTTCTTTGCAAAATTTAGCAATATGAGTCAATAATAATATTTTTAATATCCTTAATACAACTGAAATCAAATTCTTGACTCTTTCTTGTTCAAATTTTCTACAAGCAAAGGAAATTGCAAAAAATCTTGTAGCCAGTTATAAAAAATGCTCCTTCCCAACTTTTCCCATTCCAAATCTTATATTTTCCAGGTTGATTTGTTAGCCTTTGCATTGCACTCATTCATCATCCACTTTAGTCACATGCCTTTCCTTCGAAACGACTCAGAACCTCTAACTGGTAAATCTTGGAATTCTGATCCTCTATTATTCATTCTTCCGAGATTCCATTTCTCTCTAAACCTTTTAATTCCTCGAATTATTAAGATATCAGATTATATAATCTTGTTGGCCTCTCATCAATTCATCCACTACTATATAGTCTAACTTATCATTATATTCACATGGAGTCCTCTTTGATTATCTTTGTATCTTCATGTCGACTTCCATGTTACTCTGATATTCGAAAGCTCAGATGCATTTTTAATTTTAATTTAGTCAAACTTCCAAGCATTCATTTCTCCAGATGACTTTGTGAATTTAGGGATATACATTCTTCATGGTGTGTGCACTTGGGCCTTTTTTACCCTTCATGGAAATCTTCCTGGCTAATGAGAAATGCATCGCCTACGACTTGCCTACATTTTCGTCTTTATCTTACTATCAGATGTTCATCACATCATCTTGTTCATCTTTTAGTATGCATCTTTATTTTCTTTTCAAATACACTTTTGAGAATCGATTATGATGTTGCAACCAGCTGGTGGGAATTTGTAAACAGGTAAAGGTAATGGATCATGGTTAATTCATGTTTGAATTCTCTTATATTTGATTTTTGATATATGACTCTATATTTAGCATGCAAAATTTCAAGACGTCTCCATCTACACATATGCATTACACTGTTTGGGACTTGGTCTTGATTGTTAACAATTTATGAAAATCATGGAGTTGACATGAAATATGAAATATAAAGAGAGTAATTGTCATTCTACTTCATAAAGAAGCACATCTTCATTTTCATTTTGGATGGATTTTTGTTCACTTCCGATTCCTTGAACCTAATACATCATTTTCTAGTTTTGTTGCTCGCTTTAATTTAGACTTAATAAGTTATGATTTTGGGCCAATGAAATTTACATAACTTCTTCATGCTTTTACTTTCATTAAACAGAAGAGGTTATCTGTTGTTGGAGAAGATGATATCTCTTAGGTAAGATCAAACGAAATTTTCCAATGGTAAGTCTCATGTGCCCATCTTCATTCTTTTCAACTCTTTAAGTTTTTGTTTCAATTTGTGCTTATAGTTATCTATGTTTTGAAGGACCTCAAGAATTGTTTCACACCCTTGCTAGCTCAGATTTGGAACTCATTCTCCTTGTTTACTTTCGAGTTTTTTGGGAGAAGCAGTAATGATCCTTATCGAATAAGATAAATTGGAGAGTCCCTAAACTTTTTACTTGTTTCATAAGCATTTCTTTTATCATAAAATTGTTAAGATGCTTTTATGCAACATTTGCATTGAAACAAGAATTTGCAGCAAGCAGAGACTTCTCATTTGGATTTATTATCTATCTTGACTACTATTCACTTAAAGTTTTGAGAGCCTCATTTCCTATAAATATACAAGATTAAAATTTACTAAACTATCAACATAAGGCAAACACACACACATTTATATTTTTTTTCTCTTTTGTTGATACATTTTATTATTAGCCTTGTTGGGGTGTCTTTTAATTTGGGCTTGTCTTTTAGATTTTTCTTTCTTCGTTTGACATTTTGAAGTTTTATTTCCTCTTTTGCTTCAGTTTGGATTTCTTTTTCTTTTTGTTATTGGTTTTGGCTTGATTTGGGTGACTCTACCAAGATTTTGTTGAAATATGGAAACAAGAATATTCCAATTTAATTTGTCCTTGAATTAAATTGTGAATATAAAATAGAATTTAGTATTAATAGCTACTTGGAAATAATTTATTTATTTATTTATTTTAAATAAATTGGTTGGAGAAATTCAAATTAGAAGTATTTCTGAAGTCATGCAAGAGTTATCCCTTAAATTAAGGAGATAAGATTGAGTTATATTTGAGTTGTAATTAGTTAACTCAATTTACTGAGTTAAGTCTAGTTAAATTAGTTATAAACTATTTGAGGAACTAATAGTGAGTTAACAGTCAGTTGATGCATTAATGCACTCAACTAGTGCTACTCCAATTAACTGAAGATTCCCTCATCAGAAACTCATGCATGTCTATTTTGAGAAAGACCCAGTTGAGATTAAAGTTCAAGGACAGTGTACTATCAGTTGCATGTGTTTTCTCATGGAGAAAACTCATGCACGCAGTCAAGGATTCATCCTTGAGGATTGTGCAGTTTTGGAGGATTTGGTTTTCCACTTGGTAAAGGCAAATCATCCACAAGGAACAACGCAAGGAAATAGGAACTTGGAGGGCAGAGAGGAAGGCTAGAGAGAATCCAAGATTTGCTGTGAGCATCTGTGAGGATTGTACTAAGAGCTGGCTAGTTGTGAGAGCTAAGGCTTTGTATAATTCCTATGTGTTTCCACCATGTATGATAATACAAGAGTGTGAGGTTTTTAGCTGAGGCTTTCCCCAAAGTATTTTCATGTGTATTGTATCATTGATTCTTCTTCTTCTGGTTATATTGTTCAACTCGATCTTTAATCTTCTACAAATTGACTATAGAAGTAAGTTATAGTATTCTACTTTGATTTATATTGCATTATTGGGTTAACCTACCATCATATTTTCTACAGATTTATGTGGAAAGAAATTAGTCTTCTCACTCAACATTGCTTGGCATACATGGAAAATTTTTACTCTGTCTATTTCACCATTAAAGGTGTATCTTTATGGAATCCTAAAGCCCTCTTTCTTTAAATATTTTCCATGGAAGAACATGCATCCTCTCTAAGTGATATAGTTCACCTTTTCAAGGAAAGAATTGGCTTGAGTTTAACTCAATGGATCCCTCCCATCCCTCCATTTCATATACGATCCTATGAATGATAGTCATGGGGAAAGATTTGGAATCAACATTATGGAAGTATTATATCCATTTTCATAAGTATCTATTACCATCCTACCTTTTTCACTCAAGTACATCATAAACTAAAGCTCGCAAATGTGCTTATCAAAAGGGTGATTAAAAGAGGAAGCATGCAAAATACAAGTAAACCCATCGGTGCTATGGACGCTCACTGGTAGCGAGGATATGCTTGTATGGCATAAAAGACAACTTCATCTTAGTATTGTTCAGGCTCACTGGTAGCGAAGCGATGTTAGAGACCATTCATATCGATGGATATATGCTTTAGCAAAATACTCCTATCTGTACCTTCTTCTATTTTCCATACGAGGTAATCTTAAGATAAATTTTCCCAAAATTTGGATTCATGATTCTAAACTCAAGCTCCTTTGAGTACTTATCTTTTTGAACCTATATTGCTTAATTTATTTGATGTGGGACCCATGCGAAATGATTTATTGTTGGAAAATTTCGTGGAATCCATTATTTTTAACCTCTGGGTAAAGTGAAGTTCATCATATTTAATTAGAGATAATTGGTTCTTCCCCATGTGTCACCATTGTTGAGGTGAAAAATCAACACCCCTATTTTTTATTTATTTATTTCAACTAATGGGGACCCTTTTCATAAATTTTGTCTAAATCGCCTTTTAACATTTTCTTTTGGTTAAATATCCTACATTTTGCCAAATTTTCATTTTTGTCAAAGTCCAATTTCAATTGCTTCATTGAGTTTGAATTGTCACAATCTTTCCATTGGTTCTCATTTCATCTCAATTTGTTACACGGTTTGCAAATGGCACTCCTCTGAAGTTTGATAATTTTTACCGCCTGGGCTAAAAAATGTACAAAGTGTATATTATTTTAATTTTTGTAAATAAATTACTAATTAATTGCAAATATGGATCTTTAATTAATTTTTGTTAGTTAATTCATTTTTCGCTGACAATCCTACAAAATCGCCACAGCCAAATTGTAGAACAATTAAAATTATGGTGTTTTCGAATTTCATAAGTCTATGATTAAACCCCAATTTAAAAGAAATTATGAGATTTGAAATCTCAAAATTGCAAAGTGGTTGTAGTTCATTTTTTTTATTTTTAAATTACCAAGTGGTTGTAGTTTATGATGGAAGGGCCCCACTCCATGTAGGCCCCACTTCACCTCACCTCTTATGTTCTCTCTGCTCTGACGTTCTATTCGCATGATATATCATAACTTGCTTTTATCATAACACCTCAATTAAAAACTTTTGATATTCAAAACCTCTGATACCCCATTATGCATCTCCGCATGTTTTATCGGAACCTCGGAACATTGATATATCGTAACTTTTTAACACACCTCCAATAATTTTATCCTTTGATGCCCAATATGTTGGTTATTATAAAACATAATTTTTTTTTAACATAATGGGCCTCTGAGCTATGATACATTGAGTCTCTTTTAAAAACTTACGATATTTTTTCACCTCTCATGGTATGCAAATTTGATGGTTAATCGTTGTTACACAAGAAGGGGTCAAACATAGTTATAAATAATTTTATCGGAACCTCGACACGAAGGTTCATCAGAGCCACTTCTTAAAATTCTCGATTTTATTAAACCTCTAATGTCCGATGTACATCAGCACAATTATATCGGGGCTTTTTTAAATGCCTCCCTGGTGTCATAAATTTCTGATACTCTTATATACTCTTCAAAATAAAGTCCCTCCACTTCATGTTTAACAAATGCCTCCCTCTCATATTATATAGAGACTCTTATGAGTTCTCAAAGCCACTTGGGTCCATAGTCATGGACCAATAGCCACTTGACACATTTCTCAAGTTATTAATTTATTTATTTATTTTTAATTAACTTGAATTTAATTATTTGAATTAATTTTAATTATAATATAATTATAATTATAATTAGTTTTGTCAATTAATTTAAATTTTTAAGTAATTTCATAACTTTAATTAATTAATAATTGTGCATTTAAATAGGAGTTAGAGTTTTAATTCAAATTTTCCTAATTTTGACCCAGGTAGAAATGCTTCCAGAATTCTGCAATTTTGACACTTCAACTTTGGACGCTCATAAGTTGAGTTTTACTTGGTCAAATGAGGCCCAGAACAGCTCGTTAGATAGATAAAATCATGGAGAATATTTATCAAGTGGTTGCATGACCAGATTTAGTCATTAACTAAGTCTAAAATCAGTAGAAAATTAAGCTCTGAATTTGTAACCAAAACTAATTTTTTGAGTTTATTTTTTGCATTTTCATTTACTCAAAGCCTCTGTTGATTGTAGATCCATTCGATTAAGTTCTCTTTGACCAAAAAAATATTTACAAAATATCACTAGGAAGCTCAAATTTATTTTTATTTTTTTATTTAATTAAATTTTGATTAGATATGTTTGTTTTCCCAGATTTGGAAATTTTGATTTTGATTTGCATTTTTATTGACTTTTGATTGGTTTTTGGCAAGAGAGAAATTGAGAAGATGGGGAAGAGAAGATTTGGAGCCATGGAAAAGGACCATCGAGAGAAGAAAAATAATTTTGACCAATGAAAATTGTTGGAGCATACTTGTTCTTCAACAACTCTCCTATTTGGAATTCATTTTTGTAATTATAAATATGGGTTTTGTGAAAGGAACAAAGAGGGTGCCTCTTCTCTGCACCTAAGGAATTCCAAACCACTATTATAAGGTATTTTTAGTTGTAGATGAGGGGAGAAAACTCAAATCTAGGTTATTTGGATTTGTCTTTTTCAATTCTAGACTTTGTGTTCGGAGAAGAGCTTGTGTTATTGCTTCTCTTTCTTTTAATGGTGAGGCTTATGATTTAAGAAATATTATTGGAGATCAAATCAATGAACAAAGAAAGAGACCAGGTTTTAATCAATTTGTACTTTAAACATTATTATCTTTAATGCAAATTTCATCTTTTTAATGACATATATGTGTCAAAAAAATTTCATGTTGAGCATTATTTTTTAATGTGAATATGAAGGTCTTTTTGAATTAGCTATCTAGTTCATTGACTTCGTATATCTGTTATTAATTTTCTCTTTTGCTCTTATACTCAAATCATATTTCTAACTATTTACTCGGAAATTTGCTATCTAAAATCGATTTAATTATCATCGACATTAAGAGAACTATTTCCTAATGTATTTAGTTGATCATTCATCGTTAATTAGTCTCTGATCAAAGCATGCTTTGGTAAATATAATATTAGCTAGTAGAACTATTTCATTAGCCAAATATTCACCTAAAACCAGACATGTTAAAATCCCAATCATTTAATTACTTTGCTCTCGATTGGGTTAGATCTACATCTTCTTAATCAAGATAGGCTTAGTATTTCTTTCCTTTTGCTTGCATTCTAGGAGAAGTTTGCATTTAGATTAATCATTACATTTCTAGAAGTCCTATTATCAAAGAGGCAAACTTTAGTTGTGGCTTAGCTAAGCCCTAGATCAGTGTAAGGATCACTTTCTTGTATGAGCTTAGCAATAGGGTTGATCCAATGTCTCTTCTTTATTGGTAAGTAAAAGACATACTTCAAGCCAGCAAAGATAGAGAGAAGGTAATTGGACCTAGTTTAACCAGTTGGAACCACCATTCCAAACGGAAAAGGAGTTGCTTTAAGTTCACTTACGAGTTGTCTCCCTTATAATGTTGAATGGTCATTTTGGGCCATCAACAGGTTCTAACCTTGTAGGGGGATGCTTTCGAACACTTTGATGGATAGCGAAAGATCCAAATCGATTTTCATTTTCCTAATGCAACAAAATGACGCGTAACAATGAAGGCACTGGTAATCTCCAAAAGCCAACCATAACCATATGGAACGCAGTGAATTTATATGGTAAAATTGGTAGTTTAGGATTACTGATCTAGGCTTGAGATCCACATATGAAGGAGAATAAGCTCTAGGGATAAGAGATAATACCTATAGAGTAGGAATTAGATATCTCCATCAATGGTAAATAGTTAAAACCACCTTATAAGCTTCTGGAATGATAATTTTTTTAAATATTTTTTATTTTTCCCAAAATTCTAGAACCATAACACCTGTAAAGTAGAGAAACCTATGTTGATCAGTGCAGGTGCTTAGTTATGCAACTTGCAACCATTACAAGTGGATTGAAGTGTAGGGTGCGCTAGGGCCAAAAACATTATTTTTGAGTGATTGACCCAAAAACTCAGACTTTTTAGAGAGGTAATACTTAGGGCTTTGCAAAGGGATAATGGCAAGGTGTTAATGATGTTGATTGATCAAGATTTTAGGTCATTTTATTGGATTTGACAAAATGACTTGTAACACACCAAATCTAAATTTGAAGTGGAACCACTTAGCTTCTTTAGATTGGTCACCATAGGTGTAGCCATAGGCTTGCAATCCATCATACCAAATCTCCTCAAGATCTGAATTGTATTCTTCTCCTATCCAAGGAAGATATCATATAATCATTGCCACATCTCAAATCCCAGGAAATAATGCATCAAACCAAGATATCTTACTTAAAACCATGAGGCCAACTCTCTCTTGCAACCAACAATGAACCTCTTTGCCCCAATAAGGAATATATCACCAACATATAACACCAAGATCAAATAATCACCATCAACAACCATGAAGTAAAGGTCAAGATCCACATCACTCTTGGTGAAGCCCAAACTCATCAAGTATTGTTAATCCTAGAATACCATTCCCTAGGTGCATGCTTGAGCTTGTACAAAGCCTTCTTCAACCTAAAAACATGAGACTTATTCCCATGTACCACAAAGCCCTAATGTTTCTCTATGTGCACTTCCTCCTCAATCACACCATTGAGGAATGTGATCTTTACATCCATATGATGCAACCTCCAACCCATAACTGAATCAAGAGAAACAATAGTCATGAGAAGTGTACCTGATGATTGGAGCAAAGGTCGCATCATAGTACTATCCCTCTTTCTAAGAGAACCCTCTCACCACAAACCTTACTTTATACTTCTCAATGTTTCCATCTGCTACATGCTTGATATTATATATCCACTTAGAATTCACTATTGACTTCCCCTCTGGTCTTAGAAATATCTCCCATGCATAATTCTTCATGATGGATGGATACTCCTCCATCATGGCATCCTTCCAAACTTGTTAGCATGCTACCTCCTCATAATTGGAAGACTCATAATGAATGATGTGGCTCAATTCCATATGGCTTGATAACCTCTGTGGTCATATACTCTCTCAAAAAGTAAACCCAAGAGTTGCATGTGTCTCTACATGCTACATATTGTCACATAGCCATGTTGGCCCCTTCCTGGTCACTCCAACATCTTTGGGTGGGTCCACTGGCATTGTTGTCTCTACTGACTCCTCCCCTGAAGGATGAACAATGAGACTAGAGGAATTTGTACCTAAATCCTTCAAATCCTCTTGTGTCTCTCTATAAATATCCATATGAAACTCTATGGACCTCCTAAAGGCTACCTCCTTATCAAAAATAACATCTCGACTGACCTAAATTTGACGTTATCCTGGAATGTAGATCTTGTAGGCCTTCAAAGTCTCACTATATCCCAATAAAGTACCCTTCTTCCCTGAGAGTTCTAAATTCTTCCTCTTCTCCTTGGGAATGTGGTTGTATACTGGAAAACCAAATATCCTCAAATGGATGACCTCATGCTCTACTCAGAGCTCTGGAAGACCTTGCAACCATCCTCTTTAATGCTAGAAAAATCCCTGTAATGCAGGTGAGAAAATCTTTGATGCCATAGCTCACATAAAGTAATATTGTCATGTACCAATGCCTAAGCTAGATGTCCTAACAATATATACAGTCCTATCTATTGAAAACAAATCCCTTATGTTGAGTCTATGCTCAATCCCTTAGGCCATACAAGAACCTGACCATCCACAAATGAAACTTTGTAAACTCTATCCTCTGATGTTGAAAAAGAGAGTAGGTTATTCTTCAATCCTAGTACAATTAATACATCTCTCATGTGTAGAGAATCTTCGGAGTCCAGCTGAAACGAACTTATCCCAACTGCTCTCACTCCATACTTAGCATTATCTCTAAGTTCCACATGTAATTATCAATCCTTCTTTACCAAATCTGAGAGAGAATCTCATGAATTTTTCATGTGCCTAGAAGCACCACTATCCACCAATCAGATATCACTATTGTCAATAATAGCGTCTATAAGAGCAGAGACAAAGAAATATTCCTTCCAAAGTTCATCTGCATTCTCATCAAATTTATATTCCTTTTTCTTCTTTTGCTGTAAATGTTCATCATCATCACCAACATCAGTTGTTGATGCATGTTGCTTTGCGTTCCTTTTCTTCTAAGGACACTGTGAAGCATAGTGACCAAATGTATGCCATATGAAGCACTTAATATTTGAAATATCTTTCTTCTTCTAATCTTGAACTAAAGTTGGTCTTACACCTATATTATTCTTATCAAAGTTTCTTCTTCCCTTTTATTCACTTGCATGAGCTGCAAGGGCTTGAGTTTATTCATCTTGAGGCCTCTGAAAGTTGTTCTCAAACAACAATTTGGCCTCCTCTTAAACAAAATCAGTCCAAATTTGATCAAACTTGGGCAGCTCAGCCTATGCACAAATACCCTATAAAAATGGATCCCATTAATAATGAAATACATTAATAATTATTGTAACAAGCTCTGCATCATCAATGGTATCTCTAATGGGTTAAGTTGATCTCATAAGATAAGTGACAACTGAATATGATCTAGACATCATGATACAACAAATTTGATGTCTCAAGGCTAAATTCCAGCTAGTATTCTTAGTCTCGAACAATCTATTGTAGATGCTACAACCCCCCTCCAAAAAATTTCCTACGCTTTGATTTTGGAGCCTACCTTTGATCATAAGAACTAGTGTTTTAACTGGTGACAAGTATTCTTCTTGTTTATCAAGTGATGCAATGACTTATTCTTTTATGTTAGGCTTGTGATGTATTTTCACGATGACAATTAGGCGTTGTCGAAAATAGTTTCTAAACTTCTGGAAACAAGAACACACTTCTCAAACACAAGATAAGTCTTGCCTTGATCGAGCACTGGTTGCATGCTTTGCCTTGAGGAACTGTGCAATCCTCTGTCATAGACAACTGCCAAATCCCTTTGAAATTAAACTGTCCAATCCTTAGAAGCATATAGCTATTGTGAAATCAAACTACACAATCACCTTGTGAGAGAAAAAAAAACTATGTAATCCACTACGAAACAAAATTGCACAATCCCTTGTCATAGGGAATTATACAGTCCCTTCAGCAAGTGAACTGCACAGCCCCTTCAGCCAGTGAACTGCGCACTCCCTTTAGCCATTGAAATACACTATCCCTAGGATTAGTCAATTGTGCACTCCTAGAAAATAGGAGGTGTGCATTCCTATCTAGCCATGTGGAAAAATTTTCTATTGTTGATCTTCTGACATATGTCAATTAATTAACAATCCCTCCTTGATTTTAGGCATGCATGTCAAAAACCCTAACCCTAATCTCATGAGCACCAATCTATATATGAAAGTCTTACAGAACTCATTCTCACACTCATCATTCGAGCTCTAGCCCTTCTCATGAGTTCGAGGAGCTTTGGATTCCATTTGTGCCACTTTTCCGGGTAGGTTTCTCAAGTGTCGCTCTTTGCCACATTTTTCTTTCACTTTTGTCACTTTTGTGTTTTCAAGTGTCATTTTGCCTCTCTCTTCTTGTAACAAGTTGCATTCTTGCTATTATTAACTTATACAAGTGTCGTTTCAATCTTTTGAGCTTCTTTTCAAGTGTCGCATCGTGTTCCTTGTCATTTTTCCTACCGACAATTACTGTTGTTGGGTGTATTTATGCATGCATGTATTTCTCTTTTCATTATCTTATTTTCTCGATGATAATGACTGATTTGATTGATTCTTGAGGTGATCCACATCCTTCCCTCTTTAGTCACAGATCCAAAATATGCCCTTCTCCCAACAGAAACTGCACAATCATTGAGTCTTGTTTTCCTCCTCAACTGCGCATTGTGTAATTACAAGTAGTAGAGGACCTTCTTTGCCAGCTACAATTACACATTGTGCAATCACTGGCCTCCTTGAATGCACAGTGCACAATCACAGGAAGTAGTGAGCCCTCCTTTCCAGCTACAACTGTGCACCACATAGACCATACTCCCTCCCCCAGTAGCAACTTTGCATTGCATAGATCTGGTGCACAATCAACTCCCCTACAATCCAGAAATGTGAAATATTCCTCCACAAGTTGCACAGTGCACATTTCCAGTGCTCATTCAGACCCTTTTGATCCCAGCATTGCACAATCCCTTCCCTTAGTAACTCTTTTTCTACCTAGAAGTTGATTGTTTAACTGATCTCTCTTGAACTAACGTGTTATCACCATGAGTGCATCTTTTTCAATAGGTACTGCAAATCCTAAACACATCAGTCTTTCATCATCAAGTAGCTCCATGTCTCCCAAGAAAGCAACATCAAAGGATGTCACAAAGAGTAGTACTAAAGAGGCTATTGACAATACCATTACAGGGGTTCCTATCATTTTAAATACACAATGTTATATTAAAAAGGATTCTATTGTCACATGGATCACCATTAAAGATGTATTCACTTTTACAGAGTTCAAATAAGATTTGGAGGATAGGGAAGTATATACAAACATCCAACGACCAGGGTTCCATAAGGTTTCATGCAAATATCCAGTACTACCATGTGCAGATGTTATCATGTGGATATTGTAGGGTCTAAATACCAAGAGAATGTAATTAAATAGTGTTGGTGGGTATCATCTTGCCTCATATTGGCGACATGACATTCACTTGATTTACAACAAGCCAAAGCTTGAGTAGCACCTCGATTCCCCATTTTATGCAACTTGGAGTTGTATGGATACTAAAGAAGTGATCAAGTAATGGTGGAAGGAACTAACTTAGTTTTGCCAGAAGCCTGATAATACTTATAAAACCAAGTCTCTCAAAATAGTTTACCAATACTTGATGGCTTTGTGTTGTCAAGTCTATGGGAAGAGGAATATTGAATCCTTCCCTGTATTAGCCTCCTGCTGCAGCAGGTTACTCATATTTCATGATTGAAATTTTACAGGCCAAATATGTCATACTTTGTATGCTGCAATGCTCCATATTTGCTAAACAGTCACCAAGCAAAGAAGGCTACTCAGAGTTCATCTAACTGCTTTCCAAATTCTGAAAATTCATTCTAGTTTTGTAGAATTTTCAGCTAAAGGGAGGTCCAAACAGCTTAATCTTGGTCTCCCTAGGTTTCAATTTCCTGTTTTAGAATATAGAGAATGAAAATCTGTCCAAACAGCTTAATATTAGCAGATTTTTAGATAGGTAGAGAATCAAAGGAGCCGAACTGCTTAATCTGGGCCCTTGGAAGAAAAAAGGGTAGTTTGTAGATAGGAAGGCATAAAAAGAAAAAATTGAAATGATGGGTCTGCAAGTCTAAGTGCACTCAAACCAAAAGAAGAAAAAATGTTAGGTAAGTAGGCTGGGTAGGTAGTTTTGAGGTTGCAGAATCTTGATTTCTGATCAATTCTATGTTTTCAAGGTGTCATCTCTACTCATGGCACAATCACCAGGCATTTTTATGTGAAAGAGCTAAAAACAGGAATAACTAACTTCCCTTTCTCCATCTCCCCAAAATCATTAACTAATTTCCCCAAAAAGAGGTCAAGATCTGCTTGATATCTCTTAGTTTCATCATTTTTCATGTCATTAGCCTGGGTGAAGACCTGCTTCACTCAAAGAGGAGCCATACTTTCTCTATAAGATTCTATCTTCCCTTTTGAAGCCTAAGATCTCTGAAGCTTAGTGCTTTCTGGTCATCTCCATAATAACTACTAACACTATTATTTAACTCCCTATATTTTCCCTATCCCCATACTAAACTATGTAGATAACCCCCTTATGTAAATATCCCCTCCCCCTGGTTGAAATATAACCATAAATACTTCACTGGGAATTACTAAGTCACCTGGACTTTAGTAAGAACCCTCCCTCTGCAAAAATTTCCACTCCCAAGTGTATGGAACCCTTCCAAACACTAAGGGAACCCTTTCCAAAACCCCCCCCCCCCCGGCGTGCATTCTTCTATGAAAACTATTAATGTTTGTTTGATAAGTTTCCACCACGCAAAACATAGTTTGCCCATTTTCTAAAGTTGAAAACCCACAGCGCCGCGAAAATTTAAGCCTTAAATGCGCGCGTGCTTTTACATCCGACGGTCCTTGTTCACATCGCGCGCCCGATTGTGGTGGTAGGTTAACACCCGACGTCCAACGGTTTTACCGTCGTACACCGGGACAGGTGGTGGCCTCCCATTGCATCGGGCCGCCCCTGACAGAAACCACCTCCGTACCAAAGGCGGTCCGATGCACAGGAAAAACCGCCCTCCCCTCACGTAATAGGAGTGCCACCTCACCCTGCCACATCGCCGCCACGTCACCTAACCCAGCCTACGCTCGGCCCACGTATCCCTGCCACATCACCCTGCCATACTGCCACGTCACCTTGATGAAGTCAGCATGCTGACGTCACACCCGTACCAAAGGACCCCACTGCTGACGTCAACATGCTGATGTCATCCACCGTACTGCTGACGTCAGCAACCAAAAAACTGAAAATTCGCGCAAGAGCAAAAGTCGAGCTTCGGAGCTCCGGAATGAGAAATGGAGGCAGTTTTCAATGCGCATCGCTACGGGAAATAGGCCATATTGGGGAATCTTTAGGGAATCTTTTGATTCCTTGGCCCGTTTTTCACTGAAAAAGCCTGAAATTGCCCGATTTTTCCAAATTAAACCAATTGGAAGATAGGGAGAGACCAGAGACAGAGATTAAAGAGTATCAGATCAAATTTACAGAGAGAAAGCACGTCAAAGAGTATCAGAAAGCGGCGGAGACCATCAATGTAGCGGCAAAGAGTATCAGTGAAGATCTTAACAGTGGCCCAAAGCAGGTGAAAATTAAATACCTTCCAGCAAAGTCAAAGAAAAAGGCAAGGCCACTCAAAACTCTCAAATCACGGTTCTTGCACATTTAACTCACACCAGAACAGAACTGCAAATCCCAAAGCATAGTTATTCCAGTAGTACTGCATCGAGCCTCCAAGGGCCACATTGCACTCTTTTTGATCCAGCTACCTCTGACACATTTCAATAGATATTTACCTGCATTTAATTTTGGCACAATTTAGGTTTAGAAAGCTCTTTCTGCAGACCTGTTTTAGCTCGATTGTAATAAATAGTTTGAGATATTTGCACTATAAAAGTAGCCCTCAATACTGTATTAAGGGTTGGTTGGTTGGTCAACAAGCTATCTTTAGCTGATTTTGCTCCAGGAGAGACTCGCACTATAATACCTGATAGTTTCTATAATCAAAGACTGCTTATGAGCTTTGGAGAATGGATTGTTCACTGTGTTTACCAGTTGAAGAGTGATTATGGAATTCTCGTGTTGTTGCATAACTCAATAAGTGCTTCTTACCTCTGTTTTCCATTCATAAGTTACCATCTAAACAGTAGAAACGAAGATTAGCTTAGAATTTGTTTAAATACACTCTATGCTCAATTTCTGTTGTTTCTTGACGTTTTCCTCTGTTTAGGCATAAATATGAATTCCACATGGCTCATGTTTGCCCTAACCTTAGACAGTTATCCAGGGATTCTTCATTGCCCCTAGATAGAGATCATCCTTCCCTCTGTTAAGCTGAGTGAGAGATTCTTAAGTGCCTCTCATTTCTTACATATCAATCATCCTTTAGTTTGAAAGTTGTGTTATATACAGCTATCCCGCTCCATATTCCTCTTGTGACCAAGAAAACGCACTGGTAATCCTTGTTAGGATATTCCGACACATAGGAAATAGTTAAGTTCAACTTGGTCTAGTATAGAGTTAGGTATAGATTTAGGTAAAGTGTGTTTCTTTACCGTTGTACATTTTGTAACTTACAATCCG
>APFE031636988.1:0-15262 GCA_000404065.3 Pinus taeda
AAGAGAGTAGAGGTCTTGGGTTCAAATCTCCATTTTGTAGGGGCGTTTTTTTTTTTTTCATTCCCGCACATTCGCGCACTTTGCCGGCGACTTCAACATTTTTTTTTCAAAAAGGCATAACTTCTTCATCCGGAAACCTTTTTCAGAGCCGTTTTTTTTAAAACAGCCTAATTTTTCGAGATCTATCCATTGGAACACTTACTTTCAGCATCTTCAGCTTCAGTTTTTTTTAAAATGGAAAGTCCATGCCAGGTCATTCTTGACAGCACTAACTACTTCCAATGGATATCCTACATGGAAGATTTACTTAGAAGTAAAGGTCTCTTAACATAATAGCCACGGGCCAAGAGAAGAAACCAAAGATAAGACAAAGGTTGATAATGGGAAAATAGACAAGATCCAAGCACGTGGTTTGATTAGGGATGTCTATTCTCCTGATCTTAGATTCTATTGTAGATCTTGATACCCTCAATGAAGCATTAGAACAAATTCACTAAAAGTTTTTGGATTAAAAAATGAAAATTAGAACCGCCATCAACTTGAAAATGAGTTGCTTACAGATTGATCCTAATTTTTCTTGGCATTGAGATTTCTTGTCCAAATTCAAGACCCTTAGATATCTCCTGGAAGGTGTTAAGGTTAAGAAAGAAGATAGTAACCTTATTTATTCCATCCTTACTAAGTTGGGACCAGCCTACTCTGTATTTGTTTCCACCTTCCATTCTACAAGGGAAGCTGTCATTTGTCAAGGAAAAGACTACAAGGCCCCTTCCTTTGACTCTTTTTGTGATTCTTTAATAAGAGAACAAGAAAAACTCTTACACCTTGGTCTTCTTAATCTTGGAAACTCTTCCAAGAAAGCGTTAGCCGTCCAGCAGCAACCAAATTTAAAGAATCCTAAGAAGTCATATCCTAAAAAGAATGGTCCTAAACCAAACAAGGGTCCTAAGCAAACTCAGTCTCAAAATGAAAGATCATTCAGCAAAATGATAAGACCAATAAAAACAAATGGAAGAAGACTGATAGACATTGTAACTTTTGTTAACAAATGGCCACTTAAGAATCTAAATGCTTTAAGAAGATGGAAGCCTTGGAGCCGCAATGAAGAACCCATAACATCCATGTGAGCATTCTTCTACTCCACTTCACTTCATCTCAGGAAATGGCAACTTTCTGCATGTCGTTGTCAACATGCTTCAGATGGTTATGCTTTAAAATTTGTAATCTCCTTTATTTCTCCTTCTCATGAGTGGCTCATTGATTCTGGAGCTTCTTATCACATGGCCAAAATAAAGCCATGTTTTCTTCTTTAAATGATTGTAACACCAAAAATATATATGTTGGTGATGATAGATCTCTTAGTGTTGTAGGGACTGGAACTGTTCATCTAAACAATGGTCAGTTTAATGATGTATTATGTGTTCCAACCTTATCCAACAACCTTCTATCTGTATATCAGATAACTCATCAGGTGAAGGTAAAATTGTTGAATTTTCACCTCATGATGTTGTAATCAAGGATCTAAGAGATCCTAAACAGATTCTAGCTACTGGTATTGCTGATGATCCCACAAGGTTGTACAAGTTTCACAACTTTGGGTCATCAAATCTTCCTTCAGTATTTGTTGCTCATAATGATGAAGTGAGCAAACTTTGGCATGAGCGATTTGGTCACTTAAACTATCGCTCCCTTCAGCATCTATGTAAAGAAAATATGGGGACAGGTCTTCCTATGGTATCTTGCAGAGATGGTGTTTGTTCCGGATGTGTACTCGGAAAACATCATCGGGACAGTTTTGAAAAACGTGCCTCTTGGCACGCCTCAGCCCCTTTACAGCTTGTGCACAGTGATTTATGTGGTCCACTTCCTGTTGCTTCATTCTCTGGCTGCAAGTATTTCTTAACTTTCATTGATGATTTCTCCAGACGCACTTGGGTATACTTCTTAAAACTCAAGAGCGAAGTATTTAACACATTTTTGGCCTTCAAAGCCTTTGTTGAAAAACAATCTGAACATCAAATTCTTAAGCTAAGAACTGATAATGGTGGAGAATATGTTAAAAACACATTCATCAACTTTTGCACCGAAAATGGAATTCAAATGCAACACATTGTTCCATACACTCCACAACAAAATGGTGTAGCTGAAAGGAAAAATCGCACCTTAAAGGAAATGGCTAACTGTATGCTGCAATCTAAAGGACTCAGTCTTAGTTTTTGGGCCGAAGCAATTAATTGTGCAAATTATATAAAAAATCGCACTCCTACTAAGGTTCTAAAGAATATCACTCCAGAAGAAGCTTGGAGTTCCATTAAACCAGATGTAAGTCACTTTCGTATTTTTGGAAGTGAAGCATGGGCCCATATTCCAGATGAAAAGCAAAAGCTTTAGAACCTAAGAGTGAGAAATGTACTTTTGTTGGATATTCTGAAGATGTAAAAGGTTATAGACTTATTCCATTTAAGTCCAACAATGTTATCATTAGAAGAGATGTAAAATTTGATGAAAATAAATCGGCCTGCGAGCCTAGTCCGGCAGATGTGCCACCTCTTCCAATCTCTTCTACTTTTGAAAGCATTTCTTCTTCAGATGATGAAAGTGAGGATGACAATCCTCCCCCACCTTCTCAGGATCCTCAACTTCCAAGATGGGTCCGTGCTACTCGGGATGCAGCGGGTGATCTTGCCGGTGATCCTACAGATCAGCGACGTACACGTTCTCAGTTTGAAAGAGCCTCTTCTTTACTGGCTCAAGCTCCAGTAAATCATGATCCTGACACTTTTGCAGAAGCTTCAGGCCATCCACATTGGGAAGCAGCTATGAATGAAGAATATCATTCATTGTTGGCAAATGATACATGGGATCTTGTTCCTCTACCAAAGGGACGCAAAATTGTTAGATGTAAATGGGTTTACAGAACCAAGTATGGACCAGATGGGAAAGTTGATAAACATAAAGCTCGTCTTGTTGCTAAGGGCTTTTCACAGGTTGAAGGCATTGACTACACTGACACCTTCTCCCTGTTGCCAAAATGAACTCTATCCGCCTTGTTCTTTCCCTTGCTGCCTCTTTAAAATGGGAAGTCCATCAGATGGATGTTAAATCTGCCTTCTTGCATGGGGACTTGCATGAAGAAATCTATATGGAACAACCCATTGGCTTCATCCAAACAGACTCCGGCCTTGTATGTCGACTTAAGAAATCTCTTTATGGTCTCAAGCAAGCTCCTCGGGCTTGTTATGCCAAAATGGATAGCTTTCTTTTAGAATCTGGCTTTTCTAGGTGTCATTCTGACAATACTGTCTACACCAAGAAAGTGGGAAACTGTCTTATCATCCTTGTTCTTTATGTTGATGATCTTATTCTTACTGGTAGTGATCCCAACCTTATAAACCATGTGAAGTCCAGCCTTAAAAAGAAATTTGAAATGACAGACTAGGACACTTACACTATTTTCTCGGTCTTCAAGTCTTGCAATCCAAGGAGGGTATTTCCCTTTCCCAGTCCAAGTATGCTTGTGATATTCTTCGTCATTTTCACATGGAAGATTGTAAGCCAGCTCCTTCTCCCTTTCAGTCTGGAGTCAACTTTCAGTCTCTTGTACTTCTCCTGAAGTTGATGCTACCTTATACCGTCAACTTGTAGGAAAACTATTGTATTTAACCCATACTCGTCCTGACCTTTCCTTTGCTGTTGGCCTTGTTGCTCGTTTTTTGCAGAACCCCCGTGAAAGTCATTGGAAAGCAGCTAAAAGAATACTTCGTTATGTTCGAGGTACGGTACAGTTTGGGATTCATTACAGTGCCAAAGCAGCTCCTCTATTAGTTGGTTTCACTGATTCTGATTGGGCTGGTGACCCTGATGATCGGAAGTCTACTGCCGGTTATGTCTTCACTCTTGGTTCAGGACCTATTACATGGGCTTGTAAGAAACAGACTGCCATTTCTCTTTCGTCAGCAGAAGCAGAGTATCGTGGTGCCGTGGAAGCTAGTAAGGAAGCCTTGTGGCTTCGTCAGATCCTATCAGAATTTGGCTTTGAGCAGCAACATCCAACCACACTTTGGTGCGATAATCAAAGTGTCATTCAGCTATGCAAAGATCCAGTCCAGCATCAGCGCAGCAAACACATTGAACTACACATGCACTTCATCAGAAAACTCATTCATGACCATGTTCTGGAAGTGCAATATTGTTCAAGAGATGATCAGGTTGCAGACATCTTCACAAAGGCTCTCACAGAGGCGAAGTTCACTAAACTTCGATATATGCTTGGAGTTCAGGAAGTTGTCACTAAGGGGGGATAGCCTCTAGTGCCTCCTTCCTTCTCCTATTGTGTCATATTTGTAAATCCTTCAATCCTATCCCAAGTTGTTCTTAAGGGGGGATGTTAGGATATTCTGCCACATAGGAATAGTTAAGTATAACTTGGTCTAGTATAGAGTTAGGTAAAGTGTGTTTCTTTACCGTTGTACATTTTGTAACTTACAATCCGACGGTCACGATATGTAGTGATCCGACGGTTCATTCTCTCCTCGTATTACCGACACTTGATCCGTGGCTTGACACCCGATTGGTCCATGAATTCTATTTAAAGCGCATGGAGGGTCATTTGTAGGTTAACGGTGCATGAGAGAAGCTTATGTAAATTTTCATTCTTTTATTAATAAATTGCCTGTAGTAGGCACGTTGGCACAGGCCGTGGACGGTTTCCCTCTCTGAGGGTTTTAACCACGTCAAAATACTGGTGTATTGATCTATGATCTGTTTGTGAGCGATGTCCTTCTGGTGTTCTGTCTGAGGAACTTACCCTGTAAATTCCTACATGTATTTCAAGGATTCAGCTGTTGTCCAGCACTGAAAAGCAAATAAAAGACATGATTATCTTTCATAGAGTCTTTTGCAAGAAAGAGAACAATAAACGCTACTCGACATAAGTCTACTGAACATAGATAAAAGAGACAATAAACTCTACTGCACATAAGTCTGGAAAATAATTCCCACTGGAATACTCCTGACTCCCGTATTATAGTTGTTGATTATCTCTCGCATAGAGCTTTGCAGGAAAGAGAACAATTATCCTATGATAAACAAACAAATCTATCCAAGAAAAATAAGATTGAAGAAGGTGAAACTTGAGAGAAAAGGACTTATTAAATTGCAAAATGTTAAAGATTATTTGCAAGGATTGGGTAACTTTTTAAATCCTAATGGTTTTCATGAACTAAAGAAAACTTGACATATTATTTAAAAGCAAGGGAGAGAGATTTAGGCTCCAGGGTCGATCCATTTTCAAAATTGGGCAAATGGTGACAAATCCATTATCAAATGCCAAATTAATTATGCTTGTACTCGACATCTAGATGAAACGCTAAGTACAAGACTTGTGTAGAAAGATCAAGATACTACATTTAGTTACTCCATTTCCAAGATCCTAACGACTAACCTGATAAAAATATATATAATTTAAAATCCCTTAATTCTTACTACACCCAACCAAATCCAAAGAGGAAAGAAGCAACAAAGACAAAATATAACCCGCCATAGATTTGTGGATTTGTCACCATTACAATAATTAAATAGAAATAGAAAAGGTAGTACTATCAAAATTCATAGGAGGAGGAGGCTATTAATGTAAAAGGAGTTCTCAATGAGGAAATAAGTAGCAAAGACAAAATACCATCCCCCCACAATATGCCACCATTACAGAAATCAAATACAAATAGTGCAATCAATATTAATGATAGAGGAACGACGATATCAATGTAACATGGGATCCCAGCAAAGGATATGCAAACTCCAAAATGAAGGACAATATCAATGTAACACTAGATTTCAACGAACAAAATTTCCAGTATTTCCTGAAATTGGATTTCCAATTTCAGGGGAAAATTTGTGGCCAATTTACACTATGGCTAATCTGATTCGAGAGGGATTTATAATCAAAATTTCACCTATAAATAAATTACGTCGAACGAGAAAATCACACTCCAATGCAGTAGGATCTGGTTGCACTTCACGGAAAATCCACAACCTCGGAAATTTGAAGTCAACAGTTCCACCTGACTAATGGAAAAAGAACATTTTTTCCAAATCTTTTCGCCAAAGTGGAACCTTTCTTCTACATAACGAAATATAGAGGTCAAAAAGATTAGGTTCATCAGATTGAGGCATTTTCTAGTAAAACTGAAAAACTATTGTCAAAGATTCAAAAACTGTAACTTCGACTCCAAGATAGCTTCTAACCCTTCACCACGGGAATTTCAATCCAACAGTCTTAACAAAACCCTTCACCACAGGAATGTCAATCCAACAGTCTTAACAAAAACCTACAAATTCAAATATAATTAACATAAAGAAAATGTGGTCAATCACAATAGACAAACAAGCCCCGAGTTACCATTCCATTCCTTGCAAGGAAATGCCTCGCAGAACCTCTACCTAGGATTTCAATCACTGTTGAACCTAGAACAATATGCCATAGTCTATAAAATCATGCGAATATAAGGGTGTAAGATATTTTTTATCAAGAAGTCCATTAATATGACACTATTTATCACAAATCAGAAGAAACAAGACCATCTATGAGTAGTGATACACGATTATATAATAGTACAATACAATGCTAAAATCAATAACAGAATTGAAATATTCGATGACATAAATAAAGAATGGCATAACTGACTAACAATAAAGTAAACACATGCATAGGTAGCCTCAATACATAGTTTAACCCCTGTTGCTTGCAGATTATAAAGAAAGAATGAAAATATCAAGAGTCAATCACAATGTAACGTGACGAAGGAGCGTAGCATCATATTTAATGAGATGCAATGGGCTGATGTCCTAATACAACAACACCGGTGTAGGGCATGCACAAATAAATGTGGCAGGCATTACGAGAACCATGAAAAGATAGAGATGTATTCGAAATGATTTTGGCAGTGGAGTTACATGAATTGCAACCATTGCATAGAGCATGTTTTCCTAATCGAATAATCGAAATACTCAAGCTCAAGGGGCCTTTGATGGTTTATATATCAAAGTTATAGAACACACAAAATAGTTAAAAGCAATGGTTAACAAGATATTTGGTTGAACGTAACGCATCATAATGCATGATTGAAACGTGGCTAAACAGCAGGACAACGTGGCAGGTATCTGTGCTTTTGGGATTTGGCAAGCTTGTATCATACACCTCTACCAATCGATCCCATTGTAGGAGTTGTCCATTTCATCAAAGGAGCTTGTGTTGTTCCACTTAGTTTCATAGTTTATTCCACTAAGCGAGTTGCAGATCCAACTAGAAGCAGAATGCATGCGGCAAGTCCCGACTCTTCTTTCCTTCATAGAATCTCGTCTGTCATTGGCTAGATTCAGGAACTAGCAAAGGGCAGGTTGAGAGCAAGAGAGGCAGTATGGTGCATTATTTGTAAGACAGGCTCACTTTGCTTCAGTTAGACTCTAAACGTTTACCAAGAAATGAGACAAAAATTATCATAGGCAATGTTCAAAGGCCTTAAGTTACTGGTCGTAGTAAGGGGGCATTCTATGGCATGTTCTCTTTACATCCAGATGGGCATAGTTTCTGTGTATGCTATCACCCAAGGAATTTTCCACTGGTAGGACTGCTCTATCTGTAATACAGAGCTCTATGACCTGAAAAGATACCTCGAACTAGTCACAGGGTATGGGCTCGCAAGAAGGGTAAGCTTTCATCACACCTACCTCACTATAAGCCCCCAGGACTCCCTCATAGGCAACGCGGAGATGGGATCTGTGCATTGGAGTAGGGGCAAGGTAGGATTGTCCTTCATTAGCTGGACCGCGATTAGCTGTTGGACCATCCTTGTGAAGTATGGTACCTCCCTTTCAGTCTCGGTAATCCTGCCATCACTTAGGTTTCATTTTTTCTGCCCTCATTTAGATCTCGGCAGAGACTAGCTTCTTCAAGTGCTGGTTCATTTCTTCTTCCATCCAACCTCCTCAAGCAGCCCATGGTGCCAAGGATACCTTGTTGGTTGTTTAACAGTCTAACCTCCCTGACTCTCAGCCCTTCCCTGCGTTGTTACTATGAGATACATAGTCAGCTCCACTGCCTGTTTAGAGAGTCTCAGAGCAGATATAGACTAGCTTCTCCCAGTGCGAGTTCATTTCTTCTTCCGGCCCACCTCCTCAAGCAGCCCGTGGTGCCAATGATGTCGTGTTGGTTGTTTAATAGTCCAACCTCCCTAACTATCAGCCCTTCCCTAAGTTGTTACTATGAGATACATAGTCATCTCTACTGCCTGTTCAGAGAGTCTCAGAGCAGATATGGATACTGGAAAGAAGGATGCCCTGTTGGTTGTTTATCAGTCTAACCTCCCTGACTATCAGCCCTTCCCTGCACTGTTACTATGAGATACATAGTCAGCTCCACTGCCTATTCAGAGAGTCTCAGAGCAGATATGGATGCTAGAAAGGAAAGCAAGCCTAGAGAACTTAGTTAGGCAAGCCCAAGGTAGGATTGTCCTTCGTTAGCTGAACCGAGATTAGCGGTTGCACCATCCTTGCGAAGTATGGTACCTCCCTGACTCTCAGCGCTTCCCTGATTGTTAGCCTTTCCCTACGTTGTTACTATGAGATACATAGTCAGTGGTAGTCAGTTCCATTTCCTGGACCTGCTTGCTAATAGCCTGGACATGACCTGAATAGGAACTAAGCCCTTAGATTACAGGAAGGGAGGGCAGTAGAAAGAGGAAACTAGGAAGGGAGGGAAACAAAAGAGGAAAGGAACACCTGCACTTGCATGCACACCTACACCATGCATGCACACCTACACCTGCCAACCTGCAAATAAACCAATATGCTCAAACTAAAATGCTAGGCAAAGTAGGCAAACTAATGTTAGAATTAATATCAACTGTTTGATAGCCACTAATAATGAACCGGGTAAAACCGAGTAAAAGCAGAACAAACCTATGGTCCAGCCACTTCCGCTTCGGGAAGAGGCCAAATAAGATGGCAAACAATGTTGCATTTAAAAACTTTGGTTACTCCCGCAATGGCAAACAACGTTGCATTTAAAAACTTTGGTTACTCAACTTAAATTAATGACATAGTAGTTGAAACTAATGTCATATCAGCGCACTTCAATTACTATAGTCCCTGGCCATTGCTAGATTTTAGGGACTAATAAGAAACAACACAATGAGGGAAATGATAAAGTATACATTATAACTTTTTCAATTGTCAGCGAGAGCTACACAATACATAGAACATAGAGCCATTTAGTGTTTGTCGTCATTTGGTTTTTGTCTAAAATTTGCTTCCGGTTAATAGGTGGCCAAATATTTTCTGCGCTACTCGTAAACATAAGAAATGCTTTTCTAATTCCAAAATAGGACCATAAATTGATTTGTTAATGTTGCTCATTTCTAGAGTTATCCTTCGCACAGAGGTGATGTTTTCCTTCTGAAAGGGAAAATTGAAACAACTACGTTGAAAAATCCATTTCTGTTATCATATGTGATATAAAGACAACAACTTGTAAGTTATAGGCAAACCATATACATTTTATGGTATAAAAATTAAAATTTAATATATTATATATATATATATATAAATCAATCAGTAAAATAATAAATTAATCTTACATAAATTAATAAATATTTTAATCAATTTAATCTCTCGATTATTCCTTTGCCATGGAGTATCGGGGTCTGGCCATTTCTTACCAGTTCCTGAAATTTTTCGACTACAAATGTTGACGATCATTAATTCCCAAAGCAACTGTCTTTCATCATAATAGGAGTAATATCACTGTTGGGAAGGGTATTTCTGAAACAAGATTCAAACAGAAACTTCGTGGTGTAGAAAGTACTAATAATGACTACACCCAAATTGTGCACTTTGCAGTTGCAGTGGAATCTTGGAAGGTTTCATTGATACAATGAAGAAAACATTTATTATCTTGTGATTATTATGTACCTGAGAATTCATACGGATATGATTTCCCACCTTCGAGTGCCACTATCATTCCCAGTACTGACAAAATTGAAAAGAACAAATTTTACTTGGGTAACGTGGGATAAAGTATAGAAGTTCTTGAGAAAGCATCAACAAATCTGCAACTGGAATTAAATAGTGTTGAAGAAGAGAAAAATCTCAAGAGGTATAATTTGCTAGGAATCGTTATGACCATCTGATATATGGCACTTTCCTTACCATTGACGAGTTATACGACCCTCCTGCCCTGTGAGACAGCAAAATGATGAGCATTAATGTATTTGACGGCTTTCAGGGAATCCATGATCCATCCCAGCAAAGGAGAGATGACAACATTGACATTAGGAGAGAGGAACATGTCATAGTAACCATTTTAAAACTAACCACCTTACCTCCACCTAACACCTGTAAGGATGATATAATGATCAACAATAATTCCATCCTCTAACAACAAAATCAAGGGTATTGGAAAGTACAAAAATAAAAAAAAAATACAAAAACGAGGAAACATTTTTCACTTTATACCATAAAAATGAAAACCCGTTAAAGCATTTCGAAATTTGGATCAATGCCTTTTCAACCATAAACTCATCTTATAATTTTTTATGGTTTATAATAATCCATTTTTAAAAACAAATGTTCAATGAAAATGGTCGCTACGTAATTATTAATACACATGGAAACATGGATCAATGCCCTTTAAATCATAAGCCCATTTTGTAAAGTTTTATTATTTATAATAATCCATTTTAAAAAACAAATTAAAGGAAAAAAAATCACTATAGTTTTGAGTAATTACACAATTTATCACTTTTTTCCTTTATTATATAATCATTTTTTTATATATAGTTATTAGAGGTTTAGCTTATTTTTTCAGTGCAATCTAATTTTCATAATATTTTTACCCTATAAAGTTCAATATTTGAAAATAATAACTTATATAAAAATATCTGGCCATTAATTTTTTATAGAAATTTCTTTTCATTCCTATACCCCACTAACATGAAGAAAAAATCATCAATGCATTATGTTTTTCCGAATTTTTTTTTTTTTATTAATACTAGCATGAACTATTCCAAAAAACCTAAAATATTTGAAAATTTAAAAAAATACCATACTTTCAAAAACCGTAACAACCTAAAAAATTATATATTAAAAATCAAGAAAATATATAATAATTTAAATGTATAAATATATTCCAGCTAAGGGAGATTTTGTCTTTCCAGAAATAGAGTTGTATGGAAAATAAATTCAAAATGGACAAATCAAATAAACTTCGAGAAAAAATGACTCATATTTTTGGCACAAAACAAATTACATAATTTAAATGCCTTAATCTGCAATATTCCTATGATCTCTTGATATGCCAAAACAATTGAGGAAAATATAAAATGTCATCCAGAAATTGGTTAAAACAATCTTTATTGAGACCTAGCATATCCTCCCTAGGTTTGGATTGGACAGGTAGACAACTATCTTTCGTTTTTTAACCACGTATTAACCATGGGGCCAACTTTGCTTGGGAAAACTAGGGAATTTTTGGAGATGCCAGAACTATAGAGAAAATAAATAGAAGAGGGTCCCTCATCTGTATCAAACCCTCTACTTTGTATCAATGTAAGCATAGATTGGATCATGTAAACAATGGTTTTACACGGACACACTAGAGCTTTTTTTTTTCTCTACACAAATCGGGCGTTGTCTTTGTGCAAAGATGTGAAATGAACTAGAAATGACAAGTTTTTTCTGCGATGTAAACAAAAAAGGCAGCTGTTATTGGAAAAATCACAAGTTGGGTTTGCAGCGACACAAATGAAAAAAACGGTGGCTACTCTCGTAAAAATCACAGATAATGGACTTTTAAACCTATGGGTTTCCTACAATCAAATGTGCTCCCTTTCAATAAAACAACAAATCAAAACAACAGTGCAACAATCTCACTCAAAAACCCTTACAAGACTCCTAACCCTGCTTCTGCTAATACCGTCTCCCAGAGCCTCGCATAACCATTCAAAACCATAGCATGATGTTAAATACATAAGAATGATAAACCTAGCCAATGTAATCGTTATGTTGTGAAGGTGGTTGATATGATAGCGCGTGTCATGGAAGTTTGGTGGTTTGGCGGTTGAGATGATAATAATCTAATGGATTGTATTACTTTTATCTTCTAACAAAGTGATCTGAGGGCTCACAATTGTACATAGTGGCATGGAGGGGATCTCATCTCAAACGGAGTGCCTTATGGCGTAAAGATCATTTTTAAAGACTGATTATTGGTTGATTAATACTTTATCTAATCATGGTACCAAAGCATGTTGACGACAGTAATGACAAGAAAGGATGGTGATTTATGCAAAGGATAGATTATGTTCAACATGGTGGTAGGTAAATAATTAATGGTCCATGCAGATGAGTGTGAGATGCAAGATGGTCCACTAAGGAACAACCAGGACACCAAGATATAAAGATTGAGATTTGTGGGTAAATGGTATCATGATGATTGTAATAACTTTTAACTATATATTTTTTATTTAAATGACACTTCTTGGAAATATTTTATGGCAATGGTTAAGGGATGGACTCCATTATAAGCATGGTGTGAACACCCTCATGAGTATTTAATAATAAAATTAAATATTTGATGGTTTTCACCCTACAAGGTTTCTAGGGATATCGGTGTCTAATGATGTGGTTGGTTGTTGTGCTACTTTTATTGTGTGGATTCCTTGCATAAGCAAATGTGTATAATATCAAGTGCATGATTAACTAATCTAGTTAAAAGAATCAATAAAAGGATGCAAGGTTACATCATAAAGCTTATATCAATATGTAACAACAGTGGTTGTTAATGATTATGTAACTTACTATTCCTCTACTAAAGTTACTCTATGTAATGATGAAGATAATATCTAATGGTTAATGAGTAGTCTAGAATAGTAATTTCGATAGTTACCCGTAAGTAAATTGTGTAAAAAAATTCTAACTCCATCCATTTTCATCCGAGGTTACCGAGAGATATTACATCTAACGTCATATATTTTTTCATTAACAATGATGTAAAACAGATTGACTGAAGCAAGCTTGATAAAGGAAAAACATATGTATTTGGAGCAGTATGTATTTGGAGAAGTTACAAACCTTTCATTTGATTCAGAGACCATTTCTCAAGAAGGAATATTTTGTAATGGGCTCTCCCTCAGAGGCCCTATATAAATAGTTTATGATATCAAACCAAAGGTTTGGAATTTTGTTTTTCCAAGAGAGAAGCTCTACAAGTTGTCCATGAAATGTATGCTCTTTGGAAGCTTAACAAAAAAAATTAGTAATTCTAGCTCATATAAATGTGCAGTATGTATTTCCTCTTATGTTTGTTCCATATGTTTTCACTCTTCTTCTCATATTACATGTAATATTAGCTGTTGGATATGGTTTTCATGGAATTATGGATTCATTTAGGTCTAATGTTGATTAAAGATGCCTATAATTGATATGAATTGTAATCCTTAAAATGAACTCCATGTATCTCAACACTTCATTAAATCTCCTTCTCATATGTTTCATGCTGAAAATTAATGAACAAGATTCTTATGTTTAAGCCCTATGTGTTGGTTTTCTCTCCTCTTTATTTCTTCCATCTGGTATACTACAAATGACCTATGAAATTTCACGTGTATATGATATTGGCCACTAAAGCCAAATATTAATGCTCCTGTGAGTCATGTTTTGTGTTCGATCTTGTGGTTCTCCTCTTAAGGAATGTTCTTAATTAATTCCATCTCAAAGGTAAAAAAATACTGAGTGTAATAGAAAATATCAGTAGATATTTGAAGCACTCATCAAGATGTCTTAGGCACTATTATCCTTTCAACCCAGAGGTTGTCTTTAGGAGCTACAATAGTGGCAATTAAGGGAATTTATGCGAGACTCTTCATTCCTTAATGGTAGATCATTATACGGTGATTGAGGCATTAGAGTATAATGGGAGGGTGGTTTAGCAACTAGTTATTCATTTGCACATTGCAGTTTGAGAGGAATTTCACAAGGAAGGCTTTTAGTTTCAAACCGGGGGTGGAAAGGAGAATCCTCATAACAATTGGCCCTAAGAAGAATCGAATGCAGGAGGTCTTGGGCAAGATTAAGTGGATATTAGGAGTTGAGATAAGCAGTGGAATTTTTTCTCGAGTAGGTTGTCTTTAGTCTTTAATCAAGATATCATAACTCAACCAAGACACTATTATGGGTCATTCACACCATGTAAAGAATTTAAGACTAGCAATGTGTTTGGCATTGGTTAATTGTGTGTTAATCTTGTTTTCTATTCCAACTAGGATTGTTGGGGTAGAGTGGTTGCCTAGTAAGGTGATTTATGGTTTACCTTCTTTGTTTTCTATAGGGAATTTGGATCATCTGGTGGTTAACTAGAAAGTGGGGAATCATTTTTAGGAGGGTTTGTTTGGCGCAAGCATTCGGGATTTGGTTTATCTCCAAGTTATCTACAATTTATAGGAATATCTTTTTGTGACGCTCTTGGAATGTTTGGTGGGGGCATCTAGCACTAGAGTCGAGTTGTGTACCAATCTAGCAGTTTCTCTTTGGAAATTTTGAATTGTTTCGGTGGTGGATTTTAAGGGCCTCTCAAGCAAGAGGCTTTGGAAAAGGGAAGGTTGGGTGGTGGTGATCCCTAAAGTGATAGAAGGGCATTCCAAACTAGTTCTTTGGAACAACTAGTGCATTGGAAACACCACATAAAGGAATGTGAATGTATAAGGTGGGCATTAATCATGCATCCTTAATAAGGTTGGGTACATAGAGGATGAAAGGCGAGGGGTGTCTTGGGTTAGCAACATCCATCGAAGTAGTGTCAGGGAGAAACTATGGACCCGCTGCTCTCTTCGCCTTTTCCCTTAGTGGGGACTACCTCTTCATCGGAAGATAATGCTAGTTTCATTTGGAAACTAAGTAATTTTTTGGAACTCAAATGATCTCGATAAGATGATCATAATGACACTATTGATTTCATAAATCACATTTAGGAGAACTTATGGGAGATGCATGATAGACTAGTCAACCTATGGAGAGGAATGTAGTGCATCCAGGAGCATATCAATTGTTTGGAAACTCAAATGGCTCAAATGGAGGGACATGTTCACTAAAAATTCGAGCCCCCACCATCCCTTGGCTCGGGTCCAGACCATCATACCTTGGTAAATTCAGATGATGTTTGATATTAGTTGGTTTCCTTTTTCTTTTAAGGTTATTTTGGCATTTTTTTTTG
>APFE031636988.1:21780-62419 GCA_000404065.3 Pinus taeda
CCAAGATAATTAATTTATCACTAAATAATATATCTATTTAATATTACTTGACTTGATTATCTCAATATTATTAATTTTTTTTTACATTTAATCATTTGACTTAATTATTATTTTAAAAAAATGACTTATAAGGGTCAAGTTGGTTGTTTATAATTATAGGATTAATTATATATTATATTTGTTTTATTATTTTATTATTAATTATTAACAAATAATTAGGCCGATAGTCCTTCCTTTGAAAGGGACTTTCGTCGTCCTTTTGATTCTCAGGCTGACACCTGGCGTCGGGCATAGAGCGGGTAATTTGTAAGCAATTCGTTTTCGTATTTTTCAGGCAACACGTCAGCCCCTGCGTATCGGCCTCGCTGCAAGGAAGGGGCGGAGGTATTCAGGCGCAGAGCGGAGGTATTCAGGCGCGGAGTGGAGGTATTCAGGCACGGAGGTATTCATGGATGTCGGGGTTGGAGGGCAGGACGCCGACATTCCCTGTGAGGGAAGCCGCAAGAGACGTTGGAAGCCTTCTTATCGTTGGACGATGCGCCATGCCCAACGGAACAAAGAACGCCCCCTTCTTCCATATCCGTCCGTTTTCTGCTCTCCATGTTGTCTTCCACGCCCTCTAGAGTAATGTTTTTGTGCTTTTCCACTTACACTGCAATAACGTGTCCCGTTTTTGCTGTGCAATATGTTGTGCACGACCTAGCCCTCTGTTGTTCCATATACACTGTTTGCACCTCTATTTTACTGTTCAGAAATTGTTCACTCACGTTTTACTGTTCAGAAATTGCTCCTGCTCAATTTTCAGGTTAGTGCTTCCAACATTTTAATTTTAGTCCAGTGTTTTCTTAGTGTTCTCTTCTAGGTTTTTCACTTTTGGGTTTTTCAATGGCAGGTACAGCTCTCTTTCCCGTTTCAGAAATTGTTCACCCAGGTTCCCAGGTTGTCAGAATTCTTCTATTTACATTGCTGGTTATACTATACTTAATACATGTTTCTGGATATCAATTGCAAAGGGTTTGAGAAAAGCCAGGGTTTGGTCTTGTGTTAGGCGAGAAATTGTTAAGCTCCAGACGCCATGGACGCTGAATTATGGGCGGCTTGTGTCACGGCAGCAAAGCGCCATCACGCAGTTCATCATTATCATCATCATACAGGTTTCTTACTTTTGCCCTATTTTTAATTTCGAAGTGTTCACATGGACCTAAAATCTTGAGGGTTTTTGAGTTTTATGTGCTAGTTTCTCAAGGTTGTAGATGGTTGAAATCTACCTTATCCGCTGGGTCATCTTGTTATAATGTTCAGACCATTTGCTTTTGTTGGACTAATTTTTAGGAATTATGGCACTTATTTTGAGAAAATTAAGTACCTTCATATGAATGAACTCATGTGGTATTTGCAGTACTTTGAAAGCGACCCTTGTGCAGTTATCACTACATATTAACTGCAGTGGCTCAAAGTTGGTCTTGTTGTGCTGTAAAGTTCATTTTTTTATCAATATACTTTTGGGGTCAATTCCGTAAATGCATCAGTATTGCCCATTAGAAGCCCCCTCTGTTTTGTCTGGGTTCAACCTATGAGCCTATTAATTTGACCTGCTTTGGGCTAATTGCATTTTGGGGTTTTCAATTTTGTAAACTGTGTTTTTGTTTGGGATCATTTGAAGTTCTGAGTAGGTTGTTTTTCTGTCTATACAGATCGGGAGTTTAAATTTGATGGATTGCAGGGCGATGATGACATACGGGTGGATTTCACTTGCCCATTTTGTTTTGAGGATTTTGATATCGCATTGCTCTGCTGCTATCTTGAGGATGAACATTGCATCGACACAAAAAATGTTTTACTGCCTTTTGCCATTCTTTTATGTCATTCTTGAAGATATTTTTACTGCTTTTTCCCATATCAATTGCAAAGGGTTTGAGAGAAGCCAGGGTTTGGTCTTGTGTCGAAATTGTTAAGCTCCGGACACCATGGATGCTGAATTATGGGCGGCTCATATCACCGAAGCAAAGTGCCATCACGCAGTTCATCATTATCATCATCATACAGGTTTCTTACTTTTGCCCTGTTTTTAATTTCGAAGTGTTCACAGGGACCTAAAATCTTGAGGGCTTTTGAGTTTTATGTGTTGGTTTCTCAAGGTTGTAGATGGTTGAAATCTACCTTATCCGCTGGGTCATTTTGTTATAATGTTCAGACCATTTTCTTTTGTTGGACTAATTTTTAGGAATTATGGCACTTATTTTGAGAAAATTAAGTACCTTCATATGAATGAATTCATGTAGTATTTACAGTACTTTGAAGGCAACCCCTATGGAATTATCACTACATATTAACTATGGAGTTATCGCTACATATTAACTGCAGTGGCTCAAAGTTGGTCTTGTTGTGCTGTAAAGTTCATTTTTTTATCTATCTACTTTTGGGGTCAATTCCGTAAATGCATCAGTATTACCTGTTAGAAGACCCCTCTGTTTTGTCTGGGTTCAAACTACGAGCCTATTAATTTGACCTGCTTCAGGCTAATTGCCTTTTGGGGGTTTTCAATTTTGTAAACTGTGTTTTTGTTTGGGATCATTTGAAGCTCTGAGTAGGTTGTTTTCCTCTCTGTACAAATCGACAATTTAACTTTGATGAATTGGAGGGCGATGATGACATACGAGCGGATTTCACTTGCCCATTTTGTTTTGAGGATTTTGATATCGCATTGCTCTGCTACCATCTTGAGGATGAACATTGCATCGACACAAAAAAAGCGGTGTGTGGAAACTTTGTCCTTATTTTTACATTGTTTTTTGGGTCGCTTTTCAGTCGCAGTTACTGTTTGCCAACATTTTTCCTGCATCTTTTATATTACACATTTTAAGAGTGTATTCATTAGTTCTGGTTTGGCATATCAGTTTATTTTAATATTGTAACTATGGTTGTAAGATTGAGGAACAGATTCAAGACCTTACAAGAGCCATTTTAGGAAAACATTCCATAGAACAGTTGCAAGAGAATACCATCTGTGCCATAGACAATGGGGCCCATATTATATAATCAGTTGCTCAGTCCAATCACATTGAACCCAAGGGTATTTTTTTGGCAAATGACATCCACTAGCCAATTGGATAAGCGGTTCTCTGCTTGAGATTTCTGAGTACCAAAATCAAACAGTGCTTGACACTGACCAATATAACATGGGTCAGTGGAAGTCTTGCCAATTTTAATAAAGATATATTACTTGTTTGAGAATTTTCTAGCAAGAAAATGCATGTATGTGGGGTGTGCCTTTTTGAGATAGACAGAATCTGTCATCTGTGTTAGTGGACATGGAACAATCCATGTTGACATTGTTCAAAAGTTGCTTTTTCAAGTCTCAATGTGTGAGAATTTTTACATCCATGTTGGTTTAAACAACTTTTAATGTTTTTTAGTATATTTAAGAGTCACTCCTAGGACGAGATGACAGTGAATAGGCAGGTATTTGTTATTGAGATGGTCTAAGCCTAGGAGATGCATTGAAGAACGTAAAAAATCTATTCTGATAAGTCGTTTTAAACTTTTTAATTCGATATGTAAACGGTAATATACATAGGAAAACCATTCCTATTGCTGGATGAAATTTCCATTTGATTGTTTGATCTTTTCAGTCTTCTTATGACACATTTGTTTTCCTGCTGACTATTTGCAATAAGCTATGGAATACTTATTAGTTATTTCTGTCTAAACATTATTGTTTCCTCAAGTTTTTTGATGTATAGTTTGACTTCCTATAAAGCACAAATAAACTTATTTTTTTAAGTAAGAGGAAACTTTTGTGGGTCTTTAATTTTATGACATTGGGTTGTTAGATGAGGTCTCATGTGTAATGCTTTCCTGAATATCTTGTGTATTTCTTTGCAGCCATGTCCTGTGTGCGCAGCTAAAGTTGGGAAGGATATGGTTGGGCATATAACTCTTCAACATGGTCAATTGTTCAAAATATCCTCTACTTTGACTATGACATGGCAAGATATAGTGGAATCTAAGTTTGAAATGCTTGGGCAGAGAAGAATTTATATTTACTTTCAATATTTTAGATGCTACTCGCTTGTATCAGCAGAGCTGTGTTCTAACTTCCTTGGGTGTTATGTCTGTTAAAAATGTAGATTATGTTTGTCAGTGCTTGTCGACCTTAGTATTCTATCCATTAAAATTATAGTTCTTGAATGACATGGCTGCGAAGGGTGTCAATTTGTTCCCTTTAATTACTAGATACATGCAGCGTAGGAGGAGATTTCACAGAGGTGGGTTGCCACCTAATTCCACAGTCTTTTCTTAGTAGAGAGCTTCGGGAGGGGCAACTGCATCCACTTCTAGGAGGTGTGTCCTCGCGTGGGGTGGCTACTAACAGTGCAGTACCAGATCCTCGCTATCTTCCTTTGTTTATAATTTGTCGATTTCTGAGAGCAATGAGGATCAAATAAAACCAATTGTATCATTAGAGGAAAGCTCGATGAAAAAATCTCTTGATGTGTGAGTTATGGGCAGGTAACATTAAGAATCATTTTTTTAATAAATTTTTAATGCTTATCTACAATTGCTTAATGATTCTCAATGCTCATGTAGTTTTCTTTCCTATTGCTCCTTTGATTGCTAACCCATTGATATGTCTGTTTTATTTTGGGCTTATAATAACTTTATGCCAAACATTGGAAAAGGAAAATAAGCCTTTGTTGTTATGAAATAATGGACCAGCTATTTAAATGTCACCTTTAGATTTGTCACAGGGAAGGGAGTGCTTAGGCATGTAACACGTTTTATTATTGTTTACCTGTTAGAATGCTTTCTGAAAAGTTCATATTTTAAAAACACCAACAGCACTGCAAGTATAAAGTGTCGCGGTGGAGTTTATTAAATTTGCATATATTATTCCATATTGATGCATGGTGAAACTGCAGATAATATTATCAACATACAGTGATATACATATATACTAGCCTACATCCAACTTTTGGCTGGAGGGTTGTGCGTACAAACTAAAAATTCATAGCAATGCTATTAATTTTGGGTTAAAATAAAATAGAAATTGTGTTGATTAGGATTCTTAATTTTGGGTTAAAAGTATTTGGTTGTTAAAATAAAATCTGATTGTGCCGCTTCCATTTGAATATTTTACTGTGTTGAAATTAGCAGGTCACCTAACAATAACTATCTCACTGGACCTTTTCAATTTAACCATATTGGAGAGAATGTAAGTATTTTCTTTAAACATAAACCTCCACTTTCTAGGTCATTTGATCTTTAGGCAATCATGTATATTTGGAAGAAGAGCACGAATATTACAAAGAAAGTTGTGATTATTTGTTCACTGGTTGTGTAGACATCTACAAAACAACAACGTGAATGGCACAATTCCAGATTGGCTATCAGAACTAAAAAAACCTTTAAGAGTTGTATGTTGCTCTTTACACCTTTTGTGACAATTATTCAAAATAAAATGGATTTCCATTACCAAAATTTTATAACAATCATGTTTAGCATTATGGTGCAGATATATAGAGAACAAAAATTCGAGTACAACTTCTCCGCAAGCCTTCGCTGAAAATCATGCAATCTGATATTTCATTTTGCTATTCATCAACAATTTTCGTTGTATTTTGTTTCCAACTAGTGCAATGTATTCTGCAGACAATGCTAATACCTAAGTAGTTGAAGGGCCATATAATCTTAGGCTTATTGAAAATACTTTTATTTTAATGTGTTGCAGATTCTTTGGTAATCGCTACCTCTATATGCATAAAGGGGAATGTACCGTTCAATCAAAATCTAAAAATGCCAAAGTGAAAATTGTTCTTGGAATAACGATACCCGGAGCTTTGATGATCGTTTTAACATTAATGGTGTGTATTGCCATATGTTGGAAGAAGTCCAGGAGGAAATATCACATAAATGAAGGTCAAGAACTATTTGAGTTTTAGGAATATTTTGTTATGAGATATTGTAGGAATCTCTCCTATGAAACTATCTGAGATTGTTCTATCATTTCCATACAAGTTGCAGATCACTGGACGATCATGTTTCCAAATATCGGTTGAGTTGCTTTCTTTTCACCTCTGAGTTGTACTGTGCGCTCCATGGCATGGCAAGATATTTTTACTGCTTTTTCCCATTCTTTTATGTCACTCTTGAAGATATTTTAACTGCTTTTTCCCGTTCTTTTATGTCACTCTTGGCCTCAGAGTTAATCATTTCTTTGGTATGCCAATTGTTGTTCTTCTTCTTCTTCCCTGGCTTTTGGAAAGCACTGGTTAGTATTAAATTATATACCCCATACACCAATTAAAACTACCTGCAGCCAACTCTTTAGCTGTATCTCCGCAGAATTAATCCACCCGTACATTTTCACGTGATTTTATAATTAAATTGCGAGAATCAACTGGCATGTGTCAATGCTTGGGACTTTTGAATATGTGGTCGATGTTTGAATTTGAGCTTGTGAAAGCCATTGACACCAGAAATAAACTTATAATGGCAATCTATAGAGGTTTCTTGATTTTGGGTAATTAACTTAACCTCTTGATTTTTCAATGTCTTCCTTGTAATATAGATATAAACAAAACATCTAAAGAAAAATAATTGCGCAGTGATCCAGTCCAAGAAAACAAGGTTTTCCACAAACCAATTAACTCTTCTAGAAAAATTCAACAATTTCAATGTAATGATCCTATCGGCCTTTCTTTGTACCTTTTGGGACAATTGCTAGTAATAATTTGTCCCATTTTTCCTATCCAGTCAAAAATAGCTGTTTTTTTAGATGTTTCCCCCATAATCATTAAAGTATAGTCGTTTTTTAGTGGTTTCCCATTTTTCCTATCCAGTCAAAACGTTTTTTGTCATTCGCTAACTGCCTTTTCCGTAATCGAAATTTTCAGGACTTCACATTAGCCGTTGACTTTGTTAAACACAGTCGTCGCCGCACTCAAGGATACATGTTAGGCAGTGCCGCACTCAACGATACATGTGCTTGTGCATACGTAATGGCGAGGCGTTGTTTATTTATGAGAGTTTTTAAGTTTTTTTTGTTTAAATTTCAGGTTTTTTAATTATGGAATTTATAATTTAAACTTGTGATTCTAATAAATTATTGTAAAATTTAAATTTGTAATTTTAATTAATTGTTATAAAATTTAAATTGTGATTCTTCCATTCAAACACTAAATCAGTCAATCTATAAAACTATTTAATATAAATATTTAAAGAAAAAAAATCAATATAACATTTACCCTTTAAAAAAAAATATTTTTAACCCCTAATTATTTTATTGATTAATATTAGGAATAAGTTACAAAACCTAATTCTGGACAATTATCAAAAATGAATGTGGATGAAAACAAGAGTGGAAGGCAAGCACGTTTTGTTGTCTCCTCGTTCAATTCTTCACCTTACGTGCTTCCTCCATCGTGAGGTTGCATATGTCTACGCTGTAAAACGTTCTTCACCTTACGTGCTTCCTCTATCGTGAGGTTACATATATTTTGGCTCTTGTGCAATGTTTTTCTTTGTAGGGTGGTAAAAGTGAAATTTTCACACAAAAATTAAAAATATATGTAATTTTTTTGTTACGAAAAGAGATAGAAAATAAGCTATTTCAATAAATATAAATATAATAATATATAATAAAATATAGATTACAATGTTTGGAGATATAAATATGATTCTTTAATATTCTTAATGAGTATGGCATAATAATAATATCCATTATATTATAATTTTAATATATTTCTGGAAGAAAGAAAATATTTTGCATACATTATCATATTAAATTATTGGAAAAGAGAAATGTGTGGGTATGCCCGAAAGAATGGTGCAATGCATTACACCTTTGAACAAAAAATATTATTTAGTACATATGTACAAAGAACAACCAATGTGTTATAGAAATATATATTTGCATGGATTAATTCTGTGTTAGAATTCTTGAAACTAAAACATTTGTTTAATGGCTATTATGTTTAAACTCTCATTTTGAGAACATGGACGTGTATTTGTGTGCTATGCATTACACCTTTGAACAAAAAATGTTATTTAGTACATATGTACAAAGAACAACCAATGTGTTATAGAAATATATATTTGCATGGATTAATTCTGTGTTAGAATTCTTGAAACTAAAACACTTGTTTAATGGCTATTATGTTTAAACTCTCATTTTGAGAACATGGACGTGTATTTGTGTGCACGAAATTGAACTAGTTGGTTTATGTTTCTCGAGAGGAAACAAGTTTCTTGCCTACACCGAAATAGAACTATTGTGTTGGATATTTCTTGAGAGGAAATAAGTATTTGTGTGCACAAAACAGAACTAAAATATTTCTTGAGAGGAAATAAGTTATTTGTGTGCACAAAACAGAACTACTATGCTTGATATTTATTGAGAGGAAATAAGTTATTTGCATCCACGATATATAACTACTATTCTTGATGTTTTTTGAAATGAAAGGTGTTATTGGTTTGTACGAAAAATAGAAATATTGTGTTTGATCTCTTGAAATGATATGAATTTTTCATCCAAGAAAGGTATACCTATGATGTTGGATCTCAAGATATGATTTTTTCATCCAAGAATGCACGTCTATGATGTTGGATTCTTTGAAAATAATTATGCATTGAAAGTATATAATTATTGTGTTACACATTGGATTTTTTGTGTGCAAAAAAGAATAATTATTATGTTAGACCTTGGAAAGGAAAACAAGTAATTGCATACAATAAATGTATATATTTGCTTTGGAAAATTGGATATACATATATCGCATGCAAGAAATAATATTTAATACATTAGTTTTCTTTTAGAAGAAAGCATGTATTTTGTGGGTACAATATACTTTCTAAATAGTTATGTCTTGATGCAAGAAATAATAATTAACACATTTTCTTTCTAAGAAAGCATGTATTGTGGGTACAGTAGACTTTGTAAATAGTTTTGTTTTGAGAAACATGATTTTGGAAAAGGGACTTGAACTTGCATGCATGATAATAGTATATATTATGATAGCTTTCTCTTAGGAGGGGACATGCATTTGTGTGCATAATAGTAACAAAAATAATATCTACTGTATTGGAAAGATTACTTAATTACATGCACAAAGAAGAAGTTAAGGGGCTAGCTTTCTTTGAATAAGTTTTTATCTAATTACATGAATGGAAAACAAAGCTAAGATGCTAGTATCCTTTAAATGAAAATGGATGGTTACAATGGTTTTACTTTGGAAATGTACGTGTGATCATAGTAATGGGGTATTTATTTTGACATGCTTGATAATTATTTTCTTATACTTAATGCACGCACAATGTTGTTAGAAGAAGCATGTTGTGATATTATATTTAGATCTCATGTATGCACATGAATAGATGTTAAACCATTAATTGTATAGGAATTTACAGGGTAAGTTCCTTAGATAGAACACCAAAGGACATCTCTCACAAACAAATCACAGATTGGTACACCAATATTCTTGGCATGGTTAAAACCCTCAAAGACGGAAACAGTCCACGGTCTAAGCCAACACGAACACTTCAGACAATTTATTAATGTAAAAGAAAGAAAATTTGCATAAGCTTCTCTCATGAACAATCATCTTACAAATGTCCCTCTATGCTCTTTAAATATAGATCAGAGACCAATCCGGTGCTAAGCCATGGATCAAGTGTTAGTAATACCAAGAAAGAACAAACCATCTGATCACTTGATGTCTAGAACATATCATGACCGTCGAATTGTAAGTTACAAAATTTACATAGCAAAGAAACACACTTTACCTAATTATACACTAGACCAAGTTATACTTAACTAATTCCTATGTGTCATAATATCCTAACACCCCCCTTAAGAACAACCTGGGATAAGATTGAAGGATGTACAAATATGACACAATAGGAGAAGGAAGGAGGCATTAGAGCGTATCCCCCCTTAGTGACAACTTCCTAAACTCCAACCATAAATCAAAGTTTAGTAAACTTATCCTCTGTGAGAGTCTTTATAAATATGTTTGCAACTTGATCATTGGTTGAACAATATTGCACTTCAAGAACATGGTAATGAATGAGCTTTCTGATGAAGTGCATGTGTATTTCAATGTGTTTTTTGCATTGATGTTGGACTAGATCTTTGCATAGTTGAATGGAACTTTGATTATCACACCAAAGTGTAGTGAGATGTTGCTACTGAAAACCAAACTTTGATAGGATCTGACGAAGCCACAGGGCTTCCAAAATAGCTTCTACGGCGCCACGATACTCTACTTCTGCTGAAGAAAGAGAAATAACACTTTTTTTCTTGCAATCCCATGTAATAGGTCCAAAACCAAGAGTGAAGACATAACGTGCAGTAGAATTCTGATCATCAGGGTGACTAGCCCAATCAGAAACAATGAAACCAACCAGTAGAGTAGATGCTTCTTCACTGTAATGAATCCAAAAATGAACTGTACCTCGAACATAACAAAGTATTCTTTTCGCTGCTTTCCAATGACTTTCATGTGGGTTTTGCATAAACAGAGCAATAAGGCCAAAAACAAAGGAAAGGTGAGGACGGGTATGGGTCAGATACAAAAGTTTTCCAACAAGTTGATGATATAAGGTAGCATCAACTTCACGGGAAGTACAAGTGACTGAAAGTTTGGCTCCAGAATGAAAGGGAGAAGGGGCTAGCTTACAATCTTCCATGTTAAAGTGGCGTAGAATATCACACGCATACTTGGATTAGGAAAGGGAAATACCTTCTTTGGATTGCAAGACTTGAAGACCAAGAAAATAATGCAAGTGTCCTAAGCCTGTCATTTCAAACTTCTTTTTAAGTCTAGACTTCACATGGTTTATAAGGTTGGGATCACTACCATTAAGGGTAACATCATCAACATAAAGAACAAGGATGATAAGAGACTTACCGCTTTCTTGGTGTAGATAGTATTGTCATAATGACACATAAAAAACCCAGTATTTAAAAGAAAGCTATCCATTTTGGCATACCAAGCCTGAGGGACTTGCTTGAGACCATAAAGGGATTTCTTAAGCTGACATACAAGGCTCGAGTCTATTTGTATAAAGCCAGGAGGTTGTTTGATATAAATTTCTTCATGCAAGTCCCCATGCAAGAAGGCAGATTTAACATCCATCTGATGGAATTCCCATTTGAAAGAGGCATCAAGGGAAAAAACAAGGCGGATAGAGTTCATTTTGGCAACATGGGAGAAGTTTTTAGTATAGTTAATGCCTTCAACTTATGAAAACACCTTAGCAACATGACAAGCTTTATGTTTATCAGCTTTTCCATCTCGTCCAAACTTGGTTCTGTAAACCCATTTGGATCTAACAAGTTTTTGTCCCTTTGGAAGAGGAACAAGGTCCCATGGATCATTTTCCAATAGTGAACGATATTATTCATTTATAGTTGTGTCCCAATCTAGATGAACTGGAGCTTTGTCAAAGGTGTCAGGATCATAATTCGTCAAATCTTGAGCCAGTAAAGAAGAGGCTCTATAACACTGAGAACATGTATGATGATGATCTGTAGGATCACCTTCAAGAACGCTTGTTGCATCTCGAGTAACACAGACCCATTATGGAAGTTGAGGAGTTGAAGGAGGATCCCAAGAAGGTGGGGGAAGATTGTCATCCTCACTGTCATCATCTGAAGAAGAAATATTTTTAGAAGTAGAAGGGATAGAGAGAGATGGCACATCCGTCGAACTAGCCTCTTAGGCCTATATATTTTCAACAAATTTTACATCTCTTCTAATGATAACATTTTTAGATTTATGTTGAAGAAGTATATATCATTTGACATCTTTAGAATATCCAACAAAAGTACATGTTTCACTCTTGAAGTCCTAAGGCTTTATGTTTCTCATCTGGAATATGGGCCCATGCTTCACTTCCAAAAACATGAAAGTGACTTACATCTGGTTTAATTGAGCTCCATGCTTCTTCTAGAGTGATATTCTTTAAAACCTTAGTAGGAGGGCGATTTTCTATGTAATTTGCATGGTTCATTGCTTCTGCCCAAAATTTACGACTAAGTCCTTTATATTGAAGCATACAATTAGCCATTTCTTTTAAGGTGTTATTCTTCTTTTCAGCTACACCATTTTTCTATGGAGTATATGGAACAATATGTTGCAATTGAATTCCATGCTCAGCGTAAAAGTTGATGAATTTTTTCTTAACATATTCTCCACCATTATCAGATCTTAACTTAAGAATTTGATGTCCAGATTGTTTCTCAACAAAGGCCTTAAAGGCCAAGAACATGTTAAAGACTTCACTCTTGAGTTTTAAGAAGTATACCCAAGTGGGTTTGGAGAAATCATCAATGAAAGTTAAGAAATACTTGTAGCTAGAGAATGAAACAACTAGAAGTGGGCCACATAAATCACTATGCACAAGTTGTAAAGGGGTTGAGGCATGCCAAGAGACATGTTTTTCAAAACTATTTCGTTGATGTTTTCTGAGTATACATCTGTAACAAACACCATCTCTGCAAGATATCCTAGGAAGACATGTCACCATATTTTATTTACATAGATTTTGAAGGGATCGATAGTTTATGTGACCAAATCGATCATGCCGAAGGTTGCTCACTTCATCATTATGAGAAGCAAATACCGAGGGAAGAGTTGATGACCTAAAGTTGCTAAACTTATACAACCTTGTAGAATCATCAACAACGTCAGTAACTAAAATTTGTCTAGGATCTCTTTAGTTCTTAATTACAACATCATGAGGTGAGAATTCAATGATTTTACCTTCACCTGAATGAGTTATCTAATATACACATAGAAGGTTGCAAGGTAAGGTAGGAACACATAATACATCATTAAATTGACCATTGTCTAGATGTATAGTTCCAATCCCTACAACACTAAGAGATCTATCATCACCAACATATATATTTTTGGTGTTACAATCATTTAAAGAAAAAAACATGGCTTTGTTTTTGGCCATGTGATAAGAAGCTCCAGAATTAATGAGCCACTCATGAGAATGAGAATAAGAAGATACATTTAGTGCATAACCAAACCAAGATTCTTGACAACCAAATGCACAAAGTGTTATTCCTGAAAATAAAGTTGAAGTTGAAGGGTGCTCCAAATGGCTGTTATGTTTCTTCATTGCTGCTTCCAAGGCTTCCATCTTCTTAAATCATTTGGATTCTAAGTGGTCACTATGATTACAAAAGTTGAAATGTTTATCGGTCTTCTTCCCTTTGTTTTTATTTACCTTATCATTTTGTTGAATTGATTTTTCATTCTGAGACTGAAATCGCTTAGGACCCTTGTTTAGTTTAGCACCATTCTTTTTAGGATGTTTTTTCTTAGTATTCTTTGAATTTGGTTGTTGTTTGGCTGCTAAGGCTTTCTTAGAAGAGTTTCCAGTATTAAAAATACCAAGATGTAAGCATTTTTCTTGTTCTCTTATTAAAGAATCATAAAAGGCATTAAAAGAGGGGGTCTTGTAGGCTTCTCTAGTAGAATGGAAAGTGGAAACAAACACAAAGTAGGCTAGTCATAACTTAGTAAGAATGGAATAGAGAATTACCATCTTGTTTCTTAACCTTAACACCTTCCAAGAGAAGTCTAAAGGTCTTGAACTTGGACAAAAAATCTTCAATAGAAGAAAAATTATTGGGGTACAACGGAAGCAACTCATTTTCAAGTTGATGGGCTTTAATTTCATTTTTAATTCCAAAATCTTTATTGAGTTGTTTCATTTCTTCATCGCGGGTATCAAGTTTTGCGATATGGAATCTAAGATCTAGATAAATAGACATCCCTATCAACCCACGTGCTTGATCTTTCTTATTTCCAATTTAGCTAGCTTATATTCATATTTAGGTTTAGATTCTTGGCCTAAGTTTATTCTATAAATATCTTTACTTCTAAGTAAATCCACAATGTAAGATAACCATTGGAGGTAGTTGGTGATGTCAAGAATAACTAGACATGGAATTTCCATTTTAAAATAAACTGAAGATGAAGATACTGAAACCAAGTGTTCCAATGGAAATATCTCAAAAAAATAGGCTAATTAAAAAAAACAGCTTCCAGATGAAGAAGTTATGGCTTTTTGAAGAAATGTTGTTGATGATGCCGACAAATTACATGAATGTTGGGAAGTGAATGATAATGTTATATTTAAAAAAAATCCCTCCCTTTCGAAACTTAATCTAACTAGCTGACTTTTTAATCAAATCTTACTTTATGTGATCCACTTTTATAAATAAGTGAAAGTCACTTTTACAATAGTACTTTATGAAGTACCCACTAAATTGTAACTTAAATAAAAGATAAAATGACTTTTGAATTTAAGTGACTCACTTTTTATAATTGGTGAGAACACTTTTACATAAAATAACTTTAAAACATAAGTTACATGTGTTTCTTGAAAAAGTAACTCAACAAAAAGAAGACTTGAACCCAAGACCTTTATTCTCATAAAGTAACTTTGGATCAAGTGAGCTAGTTTAAAAGGCTAGTAATATTTGGAAAGGAGAAATGACTAGTTTTTTTTTGCTCACTAAAACTTTGGAGTGCATGCTTACTTGAAAAACCTCTTTTTGCCTACAAAACAAAAAAACCACACAACCCAAAACGAACATGCAAAATAAATCCAAGCTTTACAACTTAAAGTTAGACTTGGCCGGAAACTAAATATTTTCTTCAATGTTTCTGATTTTATGATATCAAACTAAGGTGCAGCAAAAAAGAGCGGACGCTTGAGAAAAATCCTTTCTTTTTGTTTTTGGTTTTCCTAAATCACACAGAGTTGTGGGGCAAAGAGAATACACTGAAATGAAAGGTATAGATCTAGTAATAAAAAAATTATAGAGGACTATAAACCAAAATATACAAAGAGATAAATAATTGTAACTGCAAATAAACATTATATACCTCCAAATCTTAAAAATGACGTAGCTAGGGCTACCGGAAACCTTTTTGCGTGAAATGAAATGGGTTCCTCAGTGAAACAGATGCTTATAACACAATAAAGCAGACCTCTCGGACCAAAAATAGTAAAAAATAGTAGATATAGGAAACGCAGTCGGATGCAGCTGTATCGGTTTTGCACTTGGATCACCAATGTATGTGGCCCTCGAATAGCTCAAATACCATGTAGGAATTTATAGGGTAAGTTCCTTAGATAGAACACCAAAGGACACTGCTCACAAACAGATCATAAAACGGTACACCAGTATTCTTGGCATGCTTAAAAGCCTCAAAAAATCCATGGTTTGAGCCAATGCAGCCAATTCAGGCAATGTATTAATGTAAAAGAAAGAAAATTTACATAAGATTCTCTCATGAACGGTCACCTTACAAATGACCCTCCATGTTCATTAAATAGAGATCATGGATCAATCAGGTGTTAAACCATGGATCAAGTATCAGTAATAACGAGGAGAGAATGAACTTTTGGATCACTTCATGTCTAGAACATATCATGATCGTCGGATTGTAAATAACAAAAAGTACATAGTAAAGAAACACACTTTACCTAACTATACACTAGACAAAGTTATACTTAACTATTTCCTATGTGTCGGAATATCTTAACAAATTGCACCATATGTTGCAAAGGAAATGTCGTAATGCATAATGCTCCGTATCCTACTCATAATAGAAAATGCACTTGCTTGTTTGGTTTAAAATTACTTTTTTCCAAAATAATATTAATATACTATTACAATAATTTTAATACAAAATAACAATTTAGTCATGGATTTACCCACTTCTTGATATGGAAAACAATAGAAAGTATCTTCTCAACAATATTGACCACCTTCACCTTCAATGCAAACCAAATATAAAAAATGATTTTGAACTCAAATTAAAGGGGGGAAAGTGCACTAGTTTATTCCAAAACTTAATAAAAACAACACAACTTGGAGAATATATCTAGAGTGTGCCCGTATATGATCTCTAAACAAGAGGAACTTGATTCCTTAGTTCCTTTCTAGGAAGGTGATTTATTTTTATGTTCGAGACCTTCCAGCAAGAAAGTACATTCTATCAAGTATTAAAATGAAAAAATGGTAGTTTCATTTAAGAAAGCAAATGATTGTAGCTGCCAAACTCTTTGCAAATATCTTGTTTACAAAAACATCACCATCTATTTTCATTTCTCATATGAATAAAACCAAAACTACATAGGGAAATTAAAATAAGGATGTCTCTTATCAGGAACTCTCAAGACACCAATCTACTCCTAGCTTATATGTTTAGATGCCACACTTCTAGATTTTAGGGATCAAGGAGATGTATAATTCTAAGTAGACTTTTTTATGGGTCTGAACAGAATTAGAACATATTAGAAGCAATGCTTAGTCTAGAACTTGGAGCAATCATAGAAAAAACTCATGCTCATTTTGTATGATTACTCATAACAACTCCCATTTTGAGATCAATGAACAATTTACATCCCCATAAGTAGCTTAATTTGATATTTCCACAAGCATCAGCTGGGTCATATAAATGGGAGAAATAATTTCATAATATACATATTTTGTAGACATGAACATTCTTTAGGTTATATTGCAATATGACAACTTTTAGTGTGTAGCAGCACAACTTTGATCTCCTTAGGTGCAATTTCTCCTTCTTTGGCTTGCTAAAAGACCAGAGAAAATGACACAGTTAGCCCTAATCCACATAAGATTAACGAATATCAAGTTTGACCTTCACTATATTTGATTCAAACATTTACTTACCTCTTCCTGAAATACATCTAGTGAAAATCCATTGAAGCAACTGATTATTCCTTATTGAACATCAATCCCAAGCCCATCCAATGTCCTCATAGTGGAGAGTAGTAGTCGAGGTCGTCTAGCGCAAAATATAAGAATATTTAGGGCATACCCTTCCCTCATCCGGACTTCCACCTGCATGAACAAACATTGATAAATCATGTGAGCACATATGACAATAATCATCAAGGAACATGAAAATATTACAGTTGTGTTGATTGTAGTTTGTTTGAATATGAGTTCCTACATAAATTAAGATATCTTTTACCACACAGTGTGTTGTCTAAAATGATTTTTATAAAAAAACCTATTTATATAAATAAAATATCAAATTCATGTTAGCCAAGGAAGGGACAAAAGTGAGGTCTATGATAGTGTGTTGAATCCATGTTTGTCTGGTTGGTGGGGGTAGTGCAATTCCATGGTGCAATGGATTCAACCCTCCCTTAGTCCCATCTCAAAGTAGAGAATCCTTCATATTGAATGTTGGTCCCTCCCTAGAATCGGATGAAAACTCCCTGAAAACGAACGAGGAACAGACTCCCATCCCAAGGACAAACAATATCTACTTATACAATACCTTATAAAGGTGTCAGACAAGCTAGATGGGAAAGCAAGACTTTTTGTTATTCATAGTACATGTCAGAGTCATTATAATTCTAGCTGGAACAAAGTAAGTTGTGAAATTAGAGACCTTTCAAAGTAACACAGAACTTTTATACCCCTTTATCACCACTTTACCTATATCCCACTTCCACCTAGAGAACTAAAACTTTTCCCACCTAGAAAACCTGCATGTAGTACTCATGGCAGCTATAGAATGAGCCGTCATGCTTCTATCCATAGGATTCAGTTAACACCATAAATCCTGTCATGGATATAGGACCAAGTGAAGGAATGCTGAGACTATGATGGGAATCAACTGGTAGAGAATATCATCAGGTTGATATTGATTGATGTTGAGTTATGGAATTGAAAATCCTACTAAGGAGGACTTAATGATTTCCTTTATGAGATCCATAGGGAAATAGGTAGATTTAACAAATAGTGGATAATAACTAGTCACTTCCAATGACAGATTTCTGGTTCTATTATCTTCTCTCGAGTATGTTGTGATGTGTTCCTTCTCCTCTTAATGTGCTTGTTTGATGCAACTTGGTCAAAATCCGTCAAAAATGTGGTTATACATGAGCATTGATCCTAATGTAGGGTATATAGTATCAATGGATACTCTAATAGCAATATTGATTTGACACCTTCGATGTCATCCCCACTCATTTGTTGTGGTCTCTTTCTGCTTGTTCGGCAATCCTAGCCACAAGATAACCTATTTATAGAAGCCTTGGGAAATAAGTAATGAAATGGAGGGAGATGAGAATCCAATTCATAGGTGGCCAAATATTTTCTATGATACTCATAAACACAACAAACACTCTTCTAATTCTAAAATGGGACCACAAATTGATTTCAGCATGTTGCTCATTTTGAGAGGTGCCCTTTGCATAGAGGTGATCTTTTCCTTTGAAAGGGAAAATTGAAACAACTACGTTGAAAAATCAATTTCTATTATCATCTGACATATAAAGACAATGACTTGTAAGTTATAGGTAAACTTGTGTTCAGTATTAAAGTTTAGTTTAAGTGAAAAAAAATTAACAGCAACATATTTATATTCAACAGAAACTATTTTTAAGAGTACATTTATGTTGAGCATTGAAGCTCAGTTTAAGTGATCAGGAATTAAATGTGTGATCAAGATATTGACAGTTTATCCCACTTATCATGGGAATGCAATGAAATCTCCAGAAAATATGATAAAAGTAATAAAATATAATATATCTAAGAAATTGGGCCCTAACCCAAATTTCTATGCAGAAACTATCAAATTCCTCACTTAACAAATTCTGAAGACTGTAAGAGATACCTCTGAAATTTGTTTCCAGCAAACCTATATCAACTATAAATACATTTTACTAGAGAGATAAAAACCAGTTTGGAGGCTGAATAAGCTAGCCAACTGTGAATCAATGTCAACAACCACTAATCGAATTTGAAAATTCCTGTAACAATAGTAACACGCCATCCATACATAAATGAATCATGAACAATAATGCTCTTGAATACAAAAATCTGCAAAACAATGGGAGAACGAGCAGATTCTCTTGGCGATAAATGGCGCCGGCAAGTGCTGCCATCCATTCATCAGAATCACAACATTAACGACCCTTTCTTACTCTTTTAGGTTTTGTATTCCTATAGATTCTTTAGTAAACGTCAACCTGTCAACATCTCCTATTCCCAATGGTGACAGCACAAGCGGAGATAAGAAAGGAATTGGGCTCCAACTTTGTAAATAGCTCTATCTTGAGAAAGATGCTTTTGATGCTTTTGCAAAAGGGATTTGCATTTGCATGCATGATAATAGTATCTATTATGTTAGCTCTCTTAGAAGGGGGCATGCATTTGTATGCATAATAGTAACAATAATAATATCTATTGTATTGGAAAGATTAGTTAGTTACACGCACAAAGAAGAAGTTGAGGGGCTAGCTTCCTTTGAATAAGTTTTTATCCAATTACATGCATGGAAAACAAAGCTAAGATGCTAGTATCCTTTAAATGAAAAAGGATGGTTACAGTGGTTTTACTTTGGAAATGAACATGTGTTGGTGCGAGAAGGATCATAGTAATGTGGTATTTATTTTGACATGTTTGATAATTATTTGCTTATACTTAAATGCATGCACAATTTTGCTAGAAGAAGCATGTTGTGATATTATATTTACATCTCATGTATCCACATGAATAGAAGTTAAACTAAAAATTGCACCATATGTTGCAAAAGAATTCCCAGTCATAGGTTTACCCACTTCTTGATATAAAAAACAATAAAAGGTAGGTTTGCGACAATATTGACCACCTTCACCTTCAATGCAAACCAAATATATAAGAAAAAAAATAGTTTTGAACTCAGATTGAAGGGGGGGAACTGCACTATCTTAATCCAAAACTTAATAAAAAAATACAACTTGGAGATAGTATCTATATTGACCACCTTCACCTTCAATGCAAACCAAATATAAGAAAAAAAAAGGATTTGAACATAGACTGAAGGGAGGAAAGTGCACTAGTTTAATCCAAAACTTAATAAAAACAACACAACTAGGAGACACTGTCTAGAGTGTACCTATATATAATCTCTAAACAAGAGGAACTTGATTCCTTAGTTCCATTCCAGGAAGGTGAATTATTTTTACCTTGGAGTCCTTCCATCAAGAAAGTACATTCTATCAAGTATTAAAATGAAAAAAATGGTAGTTTCATTTAAGAAAGAAAATGATTGTAGTTGCCAAACTCTTTGCAAATATCTTGTTTACAGAAAGATCACCATCTATTTGCATTTATCATATGAAGAAAACCAAAAATACATAGGGAAAGTAAAATAAGGATGTCGCTTGTAAGGAACTCCCAAGACACCAATATACTCCTAGCTTATATGTTTAGATGCCAAACTTCCATATTTTGGGGATGAAGGAGATGTATAATTCTAAGTAGACCTCTTTATAGGTCTAGTCAGAATTGGAGCATATTATAGCAATGCTCAATCTAGAACTTGGAGTAATCATGGAATGGTCTCCTATTGATTTTGCATGATTACTCATCACAACTCCCATATTGACATTAATGAACAATTTCCATCCCTATAAGTAGCTTAATTTGATATTTTACAAGAACATTAGTTGGGTCAGAGCAATGGGAGAAGTCATTTCATAATATACATATTCTATAGCAATGAACATTCTTTAGGCTATATTGCAATATGACAGCTTGCGGTGTGTAGCAGCACAACTTTGATCTCCTTAGGTGCAAATTTCTCCTTCTTTGGCTCTCTACAAGACCAAAGGAAATGACACAGTTAGCCCCAATCCACATAAGCCTAACGAATATTAATTTTGACCTTCACTATATTCGATTCAAACATTTACTTACCTCTTCCAGAAATACATCTAGTGAAAATCGATTGAAGCAACTGATTACTCGTTGTTGAACATCAGTCCCAAGCCCATCCAATGTCCTCATATTGGAGAGTAGCAGTCGCGGTCTTCTTGCACAAAACATAAGAATATTTAGGGCATGCCCTTCCCTCATCCAAAATTCCACCTGCATGAACAAACATTGATAAATCATGTGAGCACATATGATAATAACCATCAAGGAACATGAAAATATTATAGGTGTGTTAATTGTTATTTTTTTGAATATGAGTTCCTACAGAAATTAAGATATGCTTTACCACAGAGTGTGTTTTGTAAAATGTTTTTGATAAAAAAAACCTATTTATATAATTAAAATATCAAATTTATGTTAGCTAAAGAAGGGGCAGAACTGAGGAGGTCAAGTAAGGAGGTCTATGATAGTTGAATCCATGTTTGTATAGTTGGTGGGGATAGTGAAATTCCATGGTGCGGTGGATTCAACCCTCTCTCGTTCCATCTCGAAGCAAAGAATCCTTCATATCAAATGTTGTTCCCTCCCTAGAAGTGGATGAAAACTCCTAGAAAAAGAACAAGGAACAGATTCCTATCCCAAGGACAAAAAATCTCTGCTTATTCAATACCTTCTTATATAGGTGTCAGGCAAGCCACCTGGGAAAGAAAGACTTTTTGTTATTCATAGTACTTTTTGTTATTCATAGTACATGTTAGTATCATTATACTCTAGTTGGAACAAAGTACACTATGAAAGTAGAGACCTTTCAATGTAACGCCAAACTTTTATACCCATTTATCACCACTTTACTTGTATCCCACTTCCACCTAGATAATTGAAACCTTGTCCATCTAGAAAAATTGCATGTAGTACTCATGGCAGTTATAGAATGAGCCATCATGCTTCTATCCATAGGATTCAGTTAACATCATAAATCCTGTCATGGATATGGGATCAAGTGAAGGAATGTTGAGAGTGTGATGGGAATCAACTGATAGAAAATATCATCACGTTGATATTGATTGATGTTCAGTTATGGAATTGCAAGTCTTACTATGGGGGACTTAATGATTTCCTTTCTGACCTCCATGGGGAAATAGGTAGATTTAACAAGTAATGGATAATAACCAGTCACTTCCAGTGAGAGATTTCTGGTTGTATGCTTATTTGACACAATTTGCTAGATCCCTGAAAAATGTGGTGAGACATGAGCATTGATCCTAATGTAGGGCATATAGTATTAATTGATACCCCAATAACAAGATTGATTTGACACCTTTGACATTGCCCCCACTCATGTGTTGTGGTTTCTTTGTGTTTGTTCGACAAGCCTAGCCACAAGCTAACATATTTATAGAGGCCTTGGGAAAGAAGGAATGAAATGGAGGGAGATGAGAATCCAATGAGAACCAAAGCATTAAAGTCCAGAGAAGATATGTGGAGAAATTTTTAGATAGAAAGCACTAGCCCTCGTTGTGACTTCGTGTCAAACTGGGTTAACCAAACCCTTGAACCATGAAACTATCTCACCTCATGCAAGGGAAAATAAACTGGAAAACACACAATTTTGACCCTCTGGCCTATGTGAATTTTGTTTAGGTTTCGTGGGAGGGCATTCAATAGAAAACTTGTTCAGATCTACTTGTTCTTCTCTTTCTCCTACTTATGCATTTCTTGCATATGAATTTTTTTACTCATTTAAACTTTGTTGCTTATGACATTGTTCGTGTTAATTTAAATTATATTCCATTAAACAAAAACATGTGAATGGTGATGGGAATTGTGGTGGTAGGGGAGTGTTAGTGGGGATGGGAATTGAAGTGTTGTCAAAACTAGCAAAATCTTCTTTTACTGTAGTACCATTGTTAGAACCTTCAAAATAACTAATAAAAAACAATAAAAATTTAATTGATAATAAAAAATAAAATATCACACATAAAAGGAATAAAATATTATCATAAAAAATGGCCATTCAAAAATTCTATAAATAAGAAATTTAAATTTATTAAAAGAAATAAATCTGATTAATATATTTATATATATATATATTATATATATTATATATATTTTTTTCCAAATTTCCTAAATAACATAAAGATGTGGCAAATTAATATGTAAAACACTTTTTGGGAAAGCTAATATTTTCTTAGCTAAACGTGAACTAATAAAATCCCAATGCAACTCATTTTGACTCCCTAATACAAAAATGCAACTAAATTTGACTCCTGACTTTAACCACACTTCTTATTGAAAATACAATAAAATGAATACTTTTGAAATTAAAAAAATTAGAAATTACAGTTAAATAAATCAAGGTGATAGAGAGTTAATGAAATGCTTTTATATACTAAGTGATGCATTGTCATATTTAATTATATGTCCCATTAATATAAAATGGGTGCAGCTATGAAATGTAGAGTATCCAAATAAAATAAAAAAACAACACAATGAGGGAAATGATAATGTATGCATTGTAACTTTTTTAATTGTCAGCGAAAGCTACACAGTACATAGAACATAGAGCCATTTAGTGTTTGTCATCATTTGGTTTTTTTTGGTCTAAAATTTGCTTCCAGTTCATAGTTCATAGGTGGCCAAATATTTTCCATGATACTCGTAAACACAAGAAATGCTTTTCTAATTTTAAAATGGGACCATAAATTGATTTCTTAATGTTGCTCATTTCTAGAGTTGTCCTTCACACAGAGGTGATCTTTTCCTTTTGAAAGGGAAAATTGAAAGAACATATTTTACTCCGGTAATGTGGGATAAAGTACAGAGGTTCTTGAGAAAGCATCAAGAACATATTTTTTCGGGTAACGCGGGATAAAGTACAGAGGTTCTTGAGAAAGCATCAATAAATCTATGACTGGAATTAAATAGTGTTGAAGTTGGGAAAAATCTCAGGAGGTATAGTTTGCGAGGAATCGTTATGACCATCTGATATATGGCACTTTCCTTACCATTGGCGAGTTCTACGACCCTCCTGCCCTGCGAGACAGCAAAATGATGAGCATTAATGTATTTGACGGCTTTTGGGGAATCCATGATCCATCCGAGCGAAGGAGAGATGACAGCATTAACATTGAGAGAGAGGAACAAGCCATAGTAACCGTTTTAAAACCATCCACCTTACCTCTACCTAACACCTGTAAACATGATCTAACGGTCAACAACAATTCCATCCTCTAACAACAAAATCAAAAAAATCAAGGGTATTAAAAAGTACAGAGAAACATCTTATTAGTTAATATTCAAAAATAAAAAATAAAAATACTCTATATTTTAAAAAACAAAAACAAAGAAACCTTTATAACTCCTATGTAAACTCCCTTAACATATTTAGAAATTTGAATCAATACCTTTTAAACCATAAAATCATCTTATAATTTTGTATCGTTTATAATAATCCATTTTTATATAATAATCCATTTTTAGAAACAAATGTTTAATGAAAAAATTCACTATGTAATTATTAATACACATGAAAACATGGATCAATGCCCTTTAAATCATAAGCCCATTTTGTAAAGTTTTATTATTTATAATAATCCATTTTAAAGAACAAATTGAAGGGAAAAAAAAATCACTATACTTTTGAGTAATTACATAATTTGTCACTTTTTCTTCTCTATTATATAATATTTTTTTATATTATATAATTATTACAAGTTTAGCTTATTTTTCCAGTGTAATCTGATTTTTCCATAATATTTCAACCTTATCTGAAAAGTTCAATTTTTGAAAATAATAATTTATATAAAATATCTGGCCATTAATTTTCTTATAGAAATTTCCTTTCATCCCTCTACCGCACTAACATGAAGAAAAACATCATCAATGCCTTACGTTTTTTCCGAAATTTAATTTTTTTTATATTAATATTTTCGTGAACTATTCCAAAAACCTAAAAATATTTAAAAACTTAAAAAGATATCATATCTTTCAAAAACCTTAACAACCTAAAAAATTATATATATAAAATCAGGAAAATATATAAATATATTGAAGCTAGGGAGATTTTTTCTTTCAAGAAATGGGGTTGGATGGAAAATAAATGCCAAAGGGACAAATCAAATAAAATTTAAGAAAAAATGACTGACATTTATGGGACAAAGCAAATTGCAAAATTTAAATACCTCAATCTACGGCTTTTTTGTGATCTCTTGATATGTCAAAAAAAATGAGGAAAATATCATAGGTTGTCCAGAAATTGGTTAAAATAATATTTATTGAGACCTAGCATATCCTCCCCAGGTTTGGATTGGATAAGAAGACAACTATTTTTCATTTTTTAACCACGTATTAACCACAGGGCCAACCTTGCTTGGGAAAACTAGGGAATTTTTGGAGATACAAGAACTGTAGAGAAAATAAACAGAAGAGGGTCCCTCATCTGTCTCAAACCCTCTACTTTGTATCAATGTAAGCATAGATTGGATCATGCAGACAATGGTTTTACATGGACACACTAGAGCTTTTTTTTTCTCTACACAAATCGGGTTTTGACTTTGTGAAAAGATGTGAAATGAACTGGAAATGGCAAGGTTTTTCTGCGATGCAAACAAAAAAGATGGTTGTTATCGAAAAAATCACAGATTAGGTTTGCAGTGACACAAATGAAAAAAATTTCGCTGCTCTCGAACAAATCACAGATAATAGACTTTTAAAACCTATGGTTTTCCTACGATCAAATGTGTTCCCTTTCAATAAAACAACAGTGCAACAATGTCATTCTAAAACCTTTACAAGACTCCTGCCCCTGCCTCTGCTAATATCATCTCCCAGAACCTCGCATAACCATTCAAAACCATAGCATGATGTTAAATACATAAGAATGATAAACCTAGCCACTGTAATCATTATGTTATGAAGGTGGTTGATATGATAGCGCGTCATGGAAGTTTGGCGGTTTGGCGGTTGAGATGATAATAATCTAATGGATGTACTACTTTTATCGTTTAACAAAGTGTTCTGAGGGCTCACAATTGTACGTAGTGGCATGGAGGGGAGTTCATCTCAAACGGAACGTCTTATGGCATAAAGATCATTTTTAAATATTGATTATCGATTGATTAATATTTTATCTAATCATGGTACCAAAGCTTGTTGACAACAATAATGACAGGAAAGGATGGCGATTTGTGCAAAGGATAGATTATGTTCAACATGGTGGCAGGTAAATAATTAATGGTCCATGCAGATGAGTGCGAGATGCAGGATGGTCCACTAAGGAACAACCAAGCCACTAAGATATAAAGATTGAGATTTGCGAGTAAATGATATCATGATGATTGTAATAACTTTTAACTAGATTTTTTGTTTTTAAATGACATTTCATGGTAATATTTTATGGCAATGGTTAAGGGATGGACCCCATTATAAACGTGGTGTAAACACCCTCGCGAGCATTTAATAATAAAATTAAACGTTTGATGGCTTTCACCCTATGGGGTTTCCAGGGAATATTGGTGTCTAATGATGTGGTTGGTTGTTGTGCTACTTTTATTGTGTGGATTCTTTGCATAAGCAAATGTTTATCATATCATGTGCGTGATTAACTAATCTAGTTAAAGGAATCAATAAAATGATGCAAGGTAACATCATAACATTTATATCAATATGTAACAACAATGGTTGTTAATGGTTATGTAACTTACTATTCCTCTACTGAAGTTACTCTATGTAATGATGAAGATTATATCTAATGGTTAATGAGTAGTCTGGAATAGTAATTTGGATAGTTACCCATGGGTAAATTGTGTAAAAAAATTCTAACTCCATGCATTTTCATCTGAGGTTACCAAGGGATATTACATCTAACCTCATATTTTTGCTCATTAATAGTGATGTAAAATAGATTGAATGAAGCAAGATTGATAAAGGCAAAACATATGTATTTGGAGCAGTATGTATTTGGAGCAGTTACAAACCTTTCATTGTATTCAGAAACCATTTCTCAAGAAGGAATATTTTGTAATGGGCTCTCCCTCTAAGACCCTATATAAACAGTTTATGGTATCGAACCAAAGGTTCGGAATTTTGTTTTTCCAAGAGAGAAGCTCTACAAGTTTTCCATGAAATGTATGCTCTTTGGAAGCTTAATAAAAAAGATTTGGTGATTCTAGCTCATATAAATGTGCAGTATGTATTTCCTCTTGTGTTTGTTCCATATGTTTTCACTTTTCTTCTTGGATTACATGTAATAGTAGTTGTTGGATATCGTTTTCATGAAATTATGGATTCATTTAGGTCTAACGTTGATTAAAGATGCCTATAATTGATATGAATTGTAATCCTTAAAATGCGCTCCATGTATCTCAGCACTTCATTAAATGTCCTTCTCATATGTTTCACGTTGAACTTTAATGAACGAGATTCTTAAGTTTAAGCCCTCTGTGTTGGTTTTCTCTCCTCTTTATTTCTTCCATCTGGTATACTACAAATGACCTATGAAATTGCACATGTATATGATTTTGGCTACTAAAGCTAGATATAAATGCCCCTGTGAGTCATGTTTTGCATTCGATCTTGTGGTTCTCCTCTTAAGGAAGGTTCTGAATTAATTCCATCTCAAAGGTAGTAAAATATTGAGTGTAATAGAAAATAACAGTAGATTTTGAAGAACTCATCAAGATGTCTTAGGCACTAATATCCTTTCAACCTAGAGGTTTTCTTTAGGAGCTACAATAGTGGCCATTAAGGGAATTTACGCGAGAGTCTTCATTCCTTGGCATGTTGTACCAAACAAGCAAGTGGTGGATCATTATACGGTGGTTGAGGCATTAAAGTATAATGGGAGGATGGTTTAGCAGTTGGCTATTCATTGCACATTGCAGTTTGAGAGGAATTCCACAAGGAAGGCTTTTAATATCAAACCAGGGGAGGAAGGGAGAATCCTGAGAAGAATTGGCCCTAATAAGAACCAAATGCAAGAGGTCTTGGGCGAGATTAAGTGGATATCAGGAGTTGAGATAAGTAGTGGCATTTTTCTCGAGTAGGTTATCTTTACTATTTAATCAAGATATCAGAACTCAATCAAGATATCAGAACTCAACCAAGACACTATTATGGATCATTCACACCATGTACAAAAAGTTAGGCCTGGAAATGTGTTTTGCATTGGTTAATTGTGTGTTAATGTTGTTTTCTATTCCAATTAGGATTTTTGGGGTAAAGTGGTTGCCTAGTAAGGTGATTTATGGTTTACCTTCTTTGTTTTCTATAGGGAATTTGGATCATCTAGTGCTTAACTAGAAAGTGGGGTGTAATGTCCCTTAATAATAAATAATAAATAATATATAATATAATATTTTAATTAAATAATAATACATAAATAAAAACAATAGTAATTAAAAAGTAATAAATAATGAGTAATAATAAAATATTTAATTATATGCTCTAATAAATATAAATAAGAAATAAAACAAGAAAGCAGTAAAAATCAGTAAAGGTATCGAAAAGTAAAAGCAAAAGAATAAAACAAAAAAGCAGTAAAGTTGTATGTGGTTCCCCTTCTAATGTTTTCTCTATTTAATAGATGTTGAGGAACATGAGAGGAATTCCATCATTCTAAGATTCTATCATTCATTCTCTTGGGAGAATAGTATTCTAAGACAAAGGATTCCCTGACAGTAGTACATTGATTGAGTCTTGGGGGTGGCTAGTTGTAGCAAGATTTTGTGAAATTGAGCCTATGGTTTGGTGGAGGGTCGTCCCCAAAACCTTATCGCAGTTAGCATACTTCAACTGAAATCACAGGTAAGTTTCTCTACTTATAGTTTTGAACTTTGATGTTAATTAGTTGATAATTGCATATTGATTATAAATTTCTTGATTAATCTAATTAATTACATGTTTATTTTGGGCTGTTACATATGGTATCAAAGGCTAGGTTCAAACACTGAGACTTATGGACCAATCCAGTTCTGTAATTTTTAGGTTGATGTTGGATTTTAGTTATAAAAAAATTAATCGAAGTACTCTAAAGCATGAAAATCTCTAATGATTACTCGTGAACAAAGGTTGCTTAAGCACGAATCGCAGTATTACAAATGGTTTAATTAAAGGATTATAGAAGTAATAACCAAGTATATGTTATTATATTAAATTGGTTTTTATGTACTTGAGATGGGTCAGATGCAGAGATTGGGCCGTATGCATCATTCTTGCTGCATGTATCTGTTAGGTAGGAACAAAAAGCTTAAACAATGTCGATCGGAGATTTCTGAATAAACCTGGGTTGCGTACATATTTACATCATTAAGAGCCAAGCGGTCTCAAAGCTTCGCTTCTTTTCTTGAGAAAATCGATCCAAAATCCTTGTTCTCTTTCCGCCCAAACACTGAAGGGATTACCACGGTTAAGTTATTCCTCACTGAGATGTTTGAATATACTAGCTCTTTACCATAGCTTTCAAGCTAGTTTCTGTTCACAAAGGGCGGCTCTGTACAGGCTTTTATTTGAGTTATTTTAAAGCATAATAAATTTAGTTAGAAAGTTAGATTATGCCAAAGGAAGTTCATATAGCTTTTATAAAATACCTCAAAAAATTCCTTTAGATCGCTCTAAAATCTGCTAGTAGGGTAGTAGTTCTTCATCACAGCCTTTATGCTATATTCTACTAACAAAGGCCGCTTTAATAAATGAATTTTATACCGTCAGAAGAATTAAGTATCATATACAAAAGATCAGTTGGAATGATTTTCTTGAAATATTTCAGAAGATGCTTGTATTTCACACTAAAATCTGCAGGAACACTTTGTAATTAATCAAAGATATTAAAGGGCCACGTTGCATCACCTGGAGTTGACATCGATTAAAATAGAGTAATTATAATTGCATATATTAAGCTATGTTCGAATAAGTTTCTTAATAATTGCTTTAAGGTAAAGTCTTCAGAATTTAGGGATGCTTTGTTGGATGACCCATTATTTTGAGGGCACTTCGCTGGGTTTTCTTCTTCTGCAACTATGCTCTGTTGAGGATTTTCTGATATGATATTAAATTAATTTACGTCTCGAAGCATTGCCTAGAATGACATATAATTCCAATGTTGCGGTTTGAAATAGGATTCGTGAGTTTCCCTGGATGGAAAAAGTGAAATCCTCTATCAATGTTCGTCCCCATTATTTGAAAATATGTTGAATGATATGTATTTAATCTATAATTTGGATTAGTGTTATCAATTCATTAATTATTTTTAAATTTTCTCAATTAATGATGCTTTGGTATTTTTTTTTCTAGCTTTCTGCTGAGATAAAGAGGGAAAAGGGTTGGGCAAATTACTTATTTCTACTTCTTCATAGAGTTATCTCTAGAGTAATGGTGTTTAATTTCCTTATGAGATTTAAAAGTTTTGGTTAAAAAAAAACCTTCTCTTTTTCATATCTTTGGATTAATTGTGTTTAATTTCCTTTATCTAAAAGGTTTTGGAATTTAAAAAAAGGTCTATGTGAATCATATTAACAATTTGCTATGTATTTTTAAAATTTTGAATAAAAATTTATGAAAAAGTGATTTAAAAGATTTAGAATTTAAATATTTATATTTAATATATATATATTAATTATATATATAATATATTATATAATATTATATATATTATATATAATCCTAAATTTTTGGCTAAATGTAATGATGAAAATTAATTCTAGAAATGATAGATATATATAAAACATAGTTGAATAAATAATTGATGTTAGGATACATATTGAATGTTTCTCATACTGTTAATGTAGTGTTGAAATTCAAGCAATATTGCCATTCTTACTGATGTAGCGTTGAAATCCAAACAACATTGATTATTATATTGTTGATGTAGCGCTGAAATTCTAGAAAGATCGTGAGAATTATAAAATGTATTCCGATAGTTTAAGGTCATGTACATGAGAATTATTGATCAGGAGAGGAGTCACAAATTCTTGAATTCTTTTGGACTCAACCTGTAATGTTTCTATGTGAAATTTCAATTTATCTTTAAATTTTAAGGTTGGGCTAGTGAGAATTATAAAATCTATTTTAAAAAATTGAGGTCAGAATCATGCAAAATTATATAAGAGCAGAGAAAATTTTTTTGTTCAATTCTTTTGGATTTTTACCTATAATCGTGTGAAGAGAAAATTCAATTTCATCATTGAAGAATCCATGTCTTTGAATTGTTTTTTATTTTTTATTTAAAGCCGTGTCCGTGACAATTGTAAAATCTATTCTACTTTCAGGGGGAAAATATCGCTAGTGATAAGTGGCTTTTATCTGGTCAAGTACAGATTATAACTCGATGTTTCCATTTGTCATCATTTGTTGTTGTTAGAATAGTTGTGTTTTTATAAATGTATATAAAAATTACTTAATAAGGAGCTATATCATCTTTGAATATCTGATTGAGGGAGTGCCACATATCAGCGAACTGCTGCATTAAATTAGTTGATGCTTCAAAGATAAACCTTTGTGATTTAATGTGTTCGAAGCACAACCAATATAGCATAAATATAAAAAGAACCTTATATTACTAATTATGGTAAGATATAATTCATGTTGTTTTCTTAAATTAGCACTCTCAATATTCTCAAATGGATTTGAGTGAAGTTGCCTTTTGATGAGGTGTTTCATCTGACATCATCTATCTGAGTTGCACTTTTAAGTTCTGTTTTTTTGTAAGATATTTTTTTTTTTATTAATGTTCTGAAAACTAATTATTTGGATCTAATCTAAAATTTTCCATTGTTTACTTCTAAATTAAAATGAAAATATACTAATTTTTTAATATGTTGAGTCTTTTGCACCTGTGTTTTACAAAGATCTCTTCTTCTGCAACTGTTAATTAGTATTTCCTCCGTATAGTGATGACACCTTTTTACTCACTTAATAAAATGTGGACATCAGATCATTTTGGGCCCATTATCATATCCACATCCAAGAAATCATATTCTGACGAGATCATAATGGAAGAGTTTGGTATAATCATAACTTGGTACTCTAAAGATATCATTATAAGGTCTATCTAAGGATGATGCACATAAAGAAGAAAATATTGGCAATCAACTAATGAAGTGAATAATCATGGTAATAATGAAGGTCATTTTGAAGTAACCTCAAACGTATGATGACATAGATAAAAGAAGTAAATCCATAATAAAATTGATTAATTGGAGGAGATAAGTTGTGTGCATGACAACATCTATAATAGTTTTTCCCTCTAATGGGAGAGCCACATTGTAACATTTTCCATAGGTGACTAAATATATACATGAATTATGGATAAAAAGATGTATGATCAGGCAATTTTGTTATGTTGATGTCTTAAAATAGGAAATGATAAGCGGAATACATTTGGTAGCCATCTTAATGAATTTATTTATAGGGTATTACCCAAGTTGAGGAATAGTAACAACATTTCCAAAGTGTATCAATGCTATGCTTTTAAGAGAGGGGGAAAAGAAACCGCAATGACTGGAGGTGAGAAATTAAAGTCAATTTAATAAAATAGAATGAAGTGAAGTTTATGTCAAGCCTGTAACCATATGATTGTGTAGCCATGTGAAATTTCATACGTTAAAACAGTGAAGAAGTTTCCATTTTTGAAACTAGTAGACATGGAATATTAGGAAATTAAGACTAGGAGAAAAATATATCTAAGAATATCTGGTAGGAGGAAATGAGGGGATGTTCTATCAAGAAGAAAATTCTTTTTAAGGGTATTGATGAGTGGACCAAATAACATGATTGGTAAAGGTCATAGTGATGATCTACATAGTTTAAAAGTATGAAGATATGAAGTTGAGAATTTTCATAATGACCAGTGATGATAAACGAGGAAGATGTTTAAAATTTTAAATAGTAAAAAAAAATAATAGTTGAAGTAAAGGAAGGAATGTTGCTAGAAATTTTATAAGGATATCTTGAGAAGGATTGTGTACATATTGACAAAGAAGTGAGATTCAATTAATAGATGTTGTACTTGACTAATTTGCACTCATTGTTTCATGAGTAGGACTTCACATAGAGAAACTTATGAAGTTTTGTTCCCATAGCGTTAAAAGAGGTTGTTTCCACAGAACACCACACATTTAAATTAGTCATGGACAATGATGATAGTAGTATTTCCAACTGTTTCAAAATATAAAATAAATATACTATTTAATGAGCAAGAATCTCTTGTCCAACTTGAAGAAGGGTGAATTTACAATAAAGCAATCAAATGGTATTGAGATAGGAACTTGACGAGATAAGAAAATATTTTTTTGTGATGAAAATGATAATTGTTAAGTGATGTATGTATAAGTCAACATGGATCAACAAACCCTCATGCAAGTAAATTAAGCATGATATAAAATTAAATCATGATGACCTATTGTTTATATGCAATTGCATATAGCGATATTGGAATCAGTAATCCAAAGGAGAAGATTTAAATAATGATTGTATAACTAGTGATATCTTAAACAATGAATTTCACCAGAATTTCCTTGGGGAAGGAAGAATATATGATGAGAGAATAAGACTCAAGATGATGACGCTCATGTGAAATTTAACGATGTACTTAGATGATTATACCGATGGTGTAAATGATCAACTTCCTAGTTGAAAGAAGTGTAAATGATTATTGAAAATTAATTGACAACTTGATGAAAACATGACATTAATAAGATTGGTAAGATAACCTAGATCCTAGGGATACATTGAATAATCTTATTTCATAGTTGGTATTCAATGTTTGTACAAGTAAATGAAATTGATTTTTCTGATGAATCATGATAAGAATTCTTTTAGATTACTATTCTATATTTGATAAGTATTGACGATGTTTCTCATATTGATGATGTTTCATGATATGATGGTATGAGGGTGATCATGCCCATGTGGTTCATATTTATATAGTTGTTACAATAGTGATGATTTATAATTATGCTGATTATGATATGGATAGGCATTATGATGTTATGTCAAGTTATATTGACATATTCATTTACTATGTCATGATAGGTATCCAATGTTGAATACTCATGATGGATAAGATATGCATAACGTGGCATAGGAATTATGATGCTATAATATGAGGTTTATTGACATGTGGTTCATTTATTATGTGAAGTCATGATATATATTTGATGCAAAAATGTTGATGTTATAACTTATGATGGTATTTCATGAGGTGAAGCATGTAATAGTTGCATGCAAATTTATGACATGCATGAGCATACAATTCATTACTTTGCGATTAACAATGATGAATGTTCTCATGATGACATGCAAGACTTGGCATGTGGATTATTGTTTATGATACTATGATGGTATAGCTAATGCATTTGTTGCATGTTGAGGTGTGATGATTGACAAGACTCCACAAATGGGCTGTGAGGGCCGGTTTATTTGATGATATCTTGCGAGCCCATACGCACGAGGGGGAATAAGTAACACCATATGGGCTGGGGACAAACTCAATCAACACTAAATATGCCAGTGGTTCCTTTGTCTTGTATAGCTCTTGATGGATAACTCTTGAAGGGCTATGGGACCAACTTGAGGAGGCCAAGTGCCTGATGTTCTAGGCTAGGTGCCTAGTATTGTATTGGGATGCCGAAGTATGGTAGGGGTGTAAGGACTTTGATGCCTGGGGTTGTGCGCCTTAGTGAGTTGTGGAGGGAGTGGGCCAACCTTGCGAGATGCCCGGTGACATTGAGCACTGTACCGGATCCCTACCTTGGGGCCTTGGGGGCAGATGAGGTCTGAGTTAGGCACAAGCTTTGGGGTCAGCCTTTGACTAGGATACAGACCGAGGAGGCTTATGCCTGATTCCTAAAGTGGTAAAAAGGACAGAGATTCCTTGGGATTTCCCAGGTGTTGTGAAACTTTCGATGCCTGTTGGTTATACTAGTTCAACAGAGGGTGTGGGGACTGTTCTTGAAGTAATTAATAACAAAATAAATGTAATGTCCCTTAACAATAATTCAATAAATACAAAAATAATAATAATAAAATTTAACTTGGAAACGAAGTTCCTTAAAGTTGGGGGATATGGTAATGTCCCTTAATAATAGATAATATAATATAATATTTTAATTATTAATAATAATAAACCAATAATAAAATAGTAATAGTAAATAAATAATGAATAATAATAAAATATTTAATTACAGCTCGTAAATAAATATAAATAAGAAATAAAACAAAAAAGCACTAAAAATCAGTAAAGCTATCAAAAAGTAAAAACAAAAGAATAAAACAAGAAAACAGCAAAGTTGCATGCTGACACATGGAGTGTGTGCATGTGGTTCCCCTTCTAATATTTGCTCTATTTAATAGATGGTGAGGAAGATAAAAGGCATTCCATCATTCCAAGATTCTATCATTCATTCTCTTGGGAGAATAGTCTTCTAAGACAAAGGATTCCCTGGCAGTAGTATGTTGATTGATGGCTCGGGGGTGAACAGTTGTAGCAAGATTTTGTGCAATTGAGCCTACGGTTGGGTGGAGAATCATCCCGAAAGCTTTGTTGCAGTTAGCAGACTTCAACTGAAATCACAGGTAAGTGTCTCTACTTATAGTTTTGAACTTTGATGTTAATTAGTTGATAATTGCATGTTGATTATAAATTACTTGATTAATCTAATTAATTACATGTTTATTTTGGTTGTTACATGGGGAATCATTTTTAGGAGGGTTAGTTTGGCACAACCGTTTAGGATTTGGTTTATCTCCAAGTTCTCTGCAATTTCTAGGAAGAGCTTTTTGTGGCTCTCTAGTATCTAGCACTAGAGTCGAGTTGTGTAGCAGTGTAGTGGTTTCTCTCTGGAAATTTTGGGTGGTTTTGGTGGTGGATTTTAAGGGCCTCTCGAGCAAGAGGCTTTGGCAGAGGGAAGGTTGGGTGGTGGTGATCCCTAATGTGATAGAAAGACATTCCAAACTAGTTGTTTGGAATAGCTAGTGCATTAGCAATTCCTTCATTATGGGATGTGAATGTATAAGGTGGGCATTAATAATGCATCATCAATAAGGTTGGGTACATAGAGGATGAGAGGCGAGGGGTGTCTTGGGTTAGCAACATCCATCGAAGTAATTCCAGGGAGAAGCTATGGACCCACTACTCTCTTCACCTTTTCCCCCAGTGGGGACTGCCTCTTCATTGGAAGATAGTGCCAGTTTCATTTGGCAGCTAAGTAGTTTTTTGGAACAACTCAAATGATCTCGGCAAGATCACCATAATGACACTATTGATTTCATAAATCACATTCAGCTGAACTTATGGGAGATGCATGATAGACTAATCAGCCTATGGAGAGGAATGTAGCACATCTAGGAGCATATCAATCATTTGGAAACTCAAATGGCTCAAATGGAGGGACATGTTCACTAAAAATTTAAGCCCCTACCATCCCCTGGCTCGGGTCCAGACCATCATGCCTTGGTAAATTCAGATGATGTTTGATGTTAGTTGGTTGTCTTTTTCTTTTAAGGTTATTTTGACATTTTTTTGGTCAATATTTGTAAATCATTGTCATTCCACAAATTTGTTATGTATTTGGATATGCATCCATTGGAAAATAAATCTAGTAAGAGTGAGGTTGTTTTTGGAAAATTCCATAAGGATATGTACTCTTTTTATGAATAGAAAACTTTGATTTATGATAAAAATGATACAAACTTTTTATAAATAGAAAATAGTATTTAATGGGTGATATAAGAACATTTGAAAATTTTCAAGAGGAGTTAAAAAATGTTTAGCATAAAGAACTTGAGGAATGAAAGACAAATATATTAAATAAACCAACCTAGATCCAATTAAATCGAATATATATTTTCAAAATTATTTAATTAAAAAAGCAGTTAGATTTTTTAAATGTAAAAGTTATCTTTTTAAGATAATTATTTTTTTTAGTGAAATTACCGTTAATATAAAAATAAATAATCAATTAAAATGGTTGATATGTCATTGTTTTAAAATGATTAATTAAAAATAACCATATCCATTTTAAATTGATTAATTAAAAATTATTTGTATTAATTTTAAAATTGCATAGGGTAGGGTAGAAGTGACTAGAGGTTACAAATGTAATGCATCGATTTTATACTTTCATAAGGTAGATTTAAACCAATGCAATTTGATGTATCTAGTATAGCTTTTTAAAATGATATTAAAAAAAAATACTGAATTAAAATAGTAAAGGTTGTTTTGTAAGAGGATTATTTTTTCATTTTACTTTATTAATAAATTTAAATTGATGTTATTATTTTAAAATAATAAAATAAAATTTTATTAATAAATTTTATTTTTTTTGTAAACCTGGGGGGGACTTCTCCGATTATACATGTTCCATTATGGTACCCCTCTACGGGGAAGGGTAGCCCAAGATTTGAACCCAAGACTTCCGGTTCGGTGAGACTTCATTTCCACGGCCCTTGCCGCTTGAGCTACCCCATGTGGACTAATTTTATTAATAAATTAAAAAAAATGTTTATCATAATTAAAATATTTCAATTTCTACTTTAATTTTACACCAATAGAAGTAGTTGATAAAAAAAAGAGCACGAGAAAGATTTGTAATTTTTTCACTACTTAATATGGAGTTGATGGATCTGACCTCTAATTTATTCAATCTTCAATTTACATGTAATGTTTAAAACAAAATTACATTAATAACAAAAAATATTTTACTTTTACTTCCATGTCTATAATAAATAACATAATTGTACATCTCACTTTTTATTTTTAAGTAAACTTAAAATGTGTAATTATTTTTATTTAGTTTGGAGTGATATATAAGACTTTATTTATATTATATATATATATATATATATATAGAGGAAGAGAGAGAGGAGAGAGAGAGATGTAATATTTTAAAAAATATTGACTATATATATGGGTCAAAACGTGAAGATGGGTTACATTTTCCGGCTAAATGTGGCAATGAAATTTCAAGTTTTTCCTCTTATCAAATTGATACCCTCAAAAGTCATATAAGCACTATGATTTTTAACTCAAAGTAAAAATACAAATTGTGGAGAATTATGTTGTTGTCCTAATGATAGTTTTTGCAAAAATATTTAGTGTCTTATAATATGTCAATTTTCCACTAAATGAAATGCTCGTCTTTGCAAATTTTAGCTCATCTTAAGAGTTATGTGTGTGTTCACATATCATAACTTAGTCTAAAATGTGTAATTTTCAAAAAATATATATATGAGCATGATGCACACAAAAAGAGCTAAATTTTTCATATTAAAATTTTATATTTTTATGTAAAATTATATTTTTTATTATTTTTTGAAGTTGCATTTTTACATATGCGTTCACTTAAGGTTTTTTTCAACTATTTAAATAAATTGAAAAACCAAGAGTACAGTTTTGAATAGGACTCTTAAACAAAGATAGTGATATTTTTTGAAAAAAATTAGTTTTGTATATATTGATTTTTTATTCAACCTCTTTAAAATTATTTTAAAAAAAATCAAGCATTTTTTTTAAAAGAAATTAGATAAAAAAAATACCATATGAATATGAAAATTTCAACCTCATATGCCATTGGATATAAGGTTCCTTCCTGAATCCATCATGATCAACTCCCCCATTTAAAGACAAATTTTGCTTGGAGTCTTCTAGGGTACAAAATGGTGTTGTGGAGAATTAAAATGTTTGATTGAGTGATTGAAATTCAAATTTAAAATACCTCGATAGAGGGTTTGGTTAAATAGAAGCTCGATCAAGACTCTATCGAGCCTATAGCTGGATCGAACTATCATAATTGTCTTTAAAAGGAGAAAAAAATAAAATAAAGAAAAATAAAACTAAGCCTCTCAATACTTGTCTCTAAGAGAATTATAAAATTTATATATTCCACAATTTTTTTTTTTTATAAATATTCAAATATATTTCAAACTCCAATTATCCTTAATTATAAATCCTCCCCCCATTCTACATGCCTCCTCTTTTCACAGACATCTTTCTCTCTCAACCCTAACACCACTTTTCTCTTTCTCCTCCCCTAAACATATATAGACCAATCCAATTAATTCTCTAATCCAAGCTTCTCATATAACCCCCTGAGCCAAGTGTTGCATACGAATACATGGCCCAATGAATAACAGAACCATCGTGGCCTAGCTCATTTAGGTAAATGAACTAAAGGGGAGGCATTACAGCCAAACCCTAAAGAATGATTGCATCCTCAACATCATGTGATTGTCATTGTGACTAGTTCCTAATACCCGAGCCCATTCCTTTTAAATGGTGTGTGTTTACAATTATTTTGGGTTGACTTGTTTGACGGTTCCACTCAGTCAACTGTCACATGAGCTTATCACATAATAGCCCGACCCAATAGGGAAAGGGTTTTATGGGAGCCTTCGTATTGCTCATTGTTGCTAGCATGATAAAGAAAGGGATTATAAAAAACTCCTCTCACCCGCTCGATTGAATGAAGGGATTACAAAGAAAACCTTTGGGTTACAACCTCCGGATAGGGTCTGCTCTCACCTCATGATCAACCCAACACTTTCATGATTGGTTTACTTTACACGTCATCCTAGAGCTAGTTATCTTGGCTGCTCCTTTATACAATTTTCTCCTGACCTCCAGGATGCAAGCTCAATGCACCTAGTGAAAGAAATATTCTTCCCTCTCTCTCCCCTCCCAAAGTGGACAATATCATACCATTGTGGAGATATGTGGTGTCCAGAGTCCTTACAAGTGGTATCAACGCTTGGTTTGAATATCGACGGTGAAAGCTGCTTAGTGCCATCGCCTTGCTCTAGCAGTGTTGTTAAAACGTTGGTTGTTACTCCCGGAGTTGTTGAAGGATCTGTCCAGGAAATAGTTGAGGAACGCTGGAACTAAAAGGCAATTGCTGCAAGAAAAACAAGGTCGTGGATCTATGTTGAAACGTGTTGTTGGAGTTGAAAAAGTGTAGATCCATGGAGATTGGAGTTGAAACGTGGTGTTCGTAAGTTTTTTTTACATCAATTTTGCACGTATACGTGAAGTTTTTTCTCATACCAACATATGTATACTCTGTTCTAACATATCTCTCCATCTCACACCCCCAAACTCACATGCTCTCTCAATCCATATTTATCAATCTCTTTATCCCTCCCTCCTTGTCTCCATCTCTGTCTTCTTCCCTCCCTCCACCTTCCATCTATATCTCTATCTCCCTTTGTCTCTCTATATCACCCCAAAAACATACACTCTCTTTCTCCAATTTATCTCTCTCTCTCCCTCTCTCTCTCTCTACTTTCTCTTTCCCCTCTGGTTGTACCCTCTCTCTATTTATCTCCCTTATCACTCCCTCTCTCTCTCTCCACCTTTCTCTCTCTATTTCTTTATTCTTACCTACCTCTCTCTCACTCTCCATCTTCATCTCTCTTTCCCTACCCCTCTCTCTGTCTCTCTCTTTTTCTCTCTCTCCAAATCTATTACTATATGCCTCTCTCTCTCTCTATCTCTCCTTCTCTGTTTCTTTATCTCACCCTTAAACATATACACTCTCTCTCTATCTCTCCCTTGTCACTCCCTCTATCCTTTCACTTCTCACTCTCTATGTATTTCTTCTTCCCTCTCTCTCGTCCTTCCTCTCTCTCCTTTTCTCTCCTACCTCCCTCTCTCTTCCCCCCATCCCTCTCTCTCTCTCTCTACACTCCAATCCTCTCACTATCTCCCTCACTCTCTCCATCTCTCTCTCCCACCTCCATATTTATGTCTCCCTATCCCTCGCTTACCCTTCTGTACCTCTCTCACTCATTTCCCTCTTTGTTTTTCTTCATTTGTCCTCTCCCCTTTCCTTAAGTTTAACTCCATCTCTTTCTTGTCACTCCCCTATCTCTCCACCTCTATCACTCTATGTCTTTATTATTCTTTCCCATATATATCTAGAGTTAATATATATATAT
>APFE031636988.1:81785-99051 GCA_000404065.3 Pinus taeda
ATCCTTGAGCACCATTCCACCAGCTCAAAACTCAACCACTTCTGATCTAAAATTCGTGAGAACAAAGTATTTCTCGTATAGAGATCGACTGTATGGGCATTCACCAGATATCTCACCTTCCAAAAGAAGAATGAATCCAGAGGCTACCTGGACCGATTATAGACTCTGCCTGAAGAAATAAAATTTAAACACTTTTTTAATAATAGATCTGATGATTAGTACAGCACTGATATCATGTAAAACTTCTTCTACAAATCATCTCACTCTGATACCATGTAGAAATTTTGAATAATTTAACACATATTCACAGAGATTATCTCAATTATACACTATTGTGGAATACATGCATAATACATAACCTCCTTTATGTTGATCATCAATTTACAGAAGAAAAAACAATAACATGTGCACATAGAAGCATCAATCGCACATATCAACATAGTATTTTCCCGGGGAAAGCATATCGCTAAAAACCCCAACTATCTGTATATTATATTGATTGAGAACATGTAACAATACATAGTACAATACTCTTCACAAGTATCCAACACTATCTCCACCTGTTACACACAATACAGCTCAGATCTGATCTCCAAATCTCCTCCGCTGCTTGCCTGCCTCTGCTGCACAATACCTGCATGAGAATGAATGAGAATGGTTGAACGAAACTCGTTTTTACCTCAAGAGAATCACCCACACTGGAAATCACGTGAGCAGATGCTATAATCACTTGGTATTGGCCCCATACTGCGCAATTGTCATTGTCATACTCAATCCATTGATTGTGCAAGATCTCATGCACAACTGATAGTCACAACTCACCCTTTCACTTACCTCTGACACATGTCTCTACTGAACTATCCATGCACTGAGTTAATTGATGTATTCTTCAGTTGCATTATGAGTTAATAATTAGTGAATTAATTAATAACTAATTCACACAACTCATCACTTAGTCTATTGGCCAGTTAGACTAAATACAGCTAGTTCAACTAGGTCAAACTGAACACAACTCCATTAACTGCTCATCTAACTCCACAGAACTCAACCACTTGAGTTCTAACTAAAGTCCTTCATGCAATAGCTCAGTCAACCCATACGCAACCATGTGATTCCTTCAAGCAGTTGCATGTGCCACATCTATAGCTCCAACTGAAGTACTCCAAGAGAATAAGATAAATTTTAGAGTCCAAATATTACTAAGGGATAATAATATTTGACTATTTCTATTTTTACCTGACAGTCTAAAAATAGACTCTGATCACACCGTTGTGATCCAAAAATTAGAAGTCAAACTGTTTTTCCCAACATGACCAATCATCCATAAACAACATCCTGCAACTCATAGACCATGATCCATATGTCTAAAAATAGACATAGTCTAAAAATAGACTTTGCGCCAAAACCTGCCTGTGGGACCACTTAGTGAAGGTGACTCCTTTCCACTAAGCTCCATCATCTTGTTGCATTCTCAAAAATCATTTCTTGTTGCACACTTTTCAACAGCTTCAACCCAATACTCATTAGACACGTTTTTTCCTTTCAACATGCTTCTTACCATGTTCATAATTGTCTCATTATTTCTCTCTGCTACACCATTTTGTTGCGGTGTGTACCTGGTTTTAAATTGTCTTCTGATCCCATGTTGTTTATAGTAATCATGGAATGCCTTTGAGTCATATTCTCCACCATGATCTAACCTCAATACCTTGATCTGTCAACCACTTTGGTTCTTTAATAAGGCTTTGAATTCTTTGAACTTTGCAAAAGTTTCAGACTTCTGCTTCAAGAAGTAAACCCAAGTCTTTTTGTTGTAGTCATCAATGAAAGTGAGGAAGTAGCAACTTCCACCAATCGATTGTGTCCTCATAGGTCCACACAAGTATGTATTCACTAGCTCAATAGGTTGCTTTGCTCTGTATGCAACTCCCTTTGGAGAACTTTCACGGTGTTGTTTTACCAAGATGCAACACTCACAAGTACTAGCAGGCTCTTTGATGGGAGTTAATCCTCTGACCATATATTTCTATTGCAATAATCTTAAACCAGAAAAGTGAAAGTGTCCAAATCGAAAGTGCCCTAACCAATAATCATCAGAACATGCAACGGTAAAATAGCTCACCTGACCACTGTAATTCAAAATTAGAGGAAATAGTCTATTCCTCATCATCTACACCTTTGCTATCAGATGCTTTCTTGGGGGCTCATCATATATAACACATTCTTGACCTTGAAAGATAACTCTGTATCCTTTTTGTGTCAATTGACCAACACTTAACAAATTATGTTTGAGACTAGGAACATAATATACCTCTGAGATTGCCTTTGGCTCCCCCTACTTGGTCAGAGTGTTGACCACTCCTTTGCCATCTACTTCCACAGTCTTGTCAGTCCCCAACTTTACCTTTGTTTTCATAGATTGATCAAAATTTGCAACCAAATCCTTGTTACCTATCATGTGGTTACTCCAACCATTGTCTAACAACCACACATTAGCAGAAGGTTCATGCATGGTATGGAAATCTAGAAACATGGAGTTAGTACTCTCTGTAGTGACATTATCTCTCTGGTTCGCTTGATCAACTATCTTCTTCCTGCAATCACGAGCATAGTGACCAAATTTATTGCAATAATAGCATCTCACCTTTGATTTGTCAACTCTTTGATTATTGCTGAAGCTTCTATAGTTGCTTTCACTTGTATGTTCATGCTCTTCTCGGCCATCTTTCTGACCACCATATCTTCCACTTCGTCCTCTACCTCTCAATCTACTTCTGTCTCAATCTCTATCTCTTGAAATAGAAACCTAACTTTTGAAAACAGTCTCTAAAGTGGAATCCTTATTTCTTTCTATCCTTGCCTCATGCGATAGAAGTGATCCCATTAGCTCATCAATTGTTGATGATGCCAAATCCTTAGCTTCTTCTTTGGCTACTACCACAACATCAAATTTGGTAGACAAAGATCAGAGGACCTTCTCAACCACTCTTTGATCTTTTATATCTTCACCATAAATCTTTAACTGATTTATGAAAATTATGACCCGATTCATGAAAGAATCGATGTCCTCTGTCTCCTTCATTTGCAGACTTTCAAAATATCTCCTAGTATTCTCCAACTTAACAATATCTACTTTGGCCATACCTGTATAGTTTGTCACCAAAGTATCCCATGCTACTTTTGCTGAAGACATGATCATAATATTCTAGAACACTGCTCGTTCCACTCCCTGCTAAATAAGTTGCAATGCATGTGCATTTTTTTTCTTGCCTCTCTTCCATTGTTCCCTCTCTATATTACTGGGAGCTTGTTCTTCTTCTTCATTCTTAGGTTTTGAAAACCCAAACTTGACATAATCCCAAACATCATGTGTCTGCAATGTGGTCGCCATCTTAATGGCCCAGACATCATAATCTTTCCCTGTAGATGGTGGGAACTGGGGCTAGAAATTTGAGAAAGCCATCTTTCTCTAAAAAAGAAAATCTCTTAAAAAAAAACCCTTTAATTTTCTCTTTTAATAAGCTTTGCAAAGCTTCTTTTTCAAAACAAAATCTCTTCTCTTAAAAAAATCTTTTTATAAATAAAACCCTTTTTTATTTTTTTAAATATAAAATCTTATATATATATAAATATATATACTATATATAACTCTTTATGATCATTATTTCAAAAATCGTATGATAAAACCGTCGTGAGAAAATGGTACCCACTTCGCTCTATGCATTTGGAAAAAATCACGTGACTTTTAAAGCCTATGTTTCGACTTTCAAACACGTTGACTCGGAATTGAGTTTCAAAAAACACTGACTATTGTGCTAAAAGGAGTGTCAACTTGAGATTACAGCGGCAATAGAGAAAACAATAATTTTGACTTCCTCACACTGCTCTGCAAGATGCGGTTTCAGGCTCTCTTACTCCTTCGACGTTAACTGTCGTGTTAGTCCTCTAATGCTCCCAATCACAGATGGAATCTACAAAATATGAATTTCTCTCCTCTCACACAAACTACTGCAAATATGTTCTCTATATCTCTTTGTAACCTCGCTTTGATACCAATTTGTTGGAAAGGCGGAAGAGACAAAGCATGAATTCACACAAAACACGAGATGTTTCTCTTCTATTGATCACACAAAACATGATGATTACAATGAACCTGATGAAGGCTATTTAAACATTTTCCAACTAGCTAATTGCCTAAAATATCTTGACATGCAACCATGTGCAATCACACACTCAAAGTCGTCTATCACTTAACTCGACTTGACTCATCACTCAAACACTCAACCACTTAATCACTCAGTTAACTGACTCTATGTTTAGCTAACTACTCATGTAGGAGTAATTATCTTATTTTAACATGAATGAGGATGAAAACAAGAGGGGAGAGCAAGCACATTTTGCTCTTCGTTCAATTCTTCACCTTAAGTGCTTCCTCTATCGTGAGGTCACATATGTCTATGTTGTGAAACGTTATATATATATGTATATATATATATATATATATAGTTTCCGTGTGCGGTGTCTGTGTTGTGGCTCCGTGTGGTTAGTATATATTTTGTTTCCTGTGAGATGTTTGTCTTTGTATTGTGGCTTCGTGTGGTTGGTGTTTCTTTTTATTCTGTAATTTTGTGTTCATTCAAAGAGTAGTCTCCAGAGGATTCGAATAAAAAAGGCATGCTACATTGTATTGGGGCTTAATTGCGACCATTGCATTGGAGTTTCATTTCAAAATGTGTGAAGAAATCTGAGTTATGTTACAAGGATGCTTTCAAACTTGATTCTAAAAGCGTTCATTTTGGATGGTTTGTGGGTTATATAACTAAAAAAGATAATTTAAGTTCATTTTGGAAACTTAAGTTCATTTTGGATGGTTTGTGGGTTATACAACTGAAAAATATAAGTTAATCTCTTTGAAAGTTTCTTTGTTTATATGCACAAAAAGGTATGGTTAATAATTTTCTTGTTCTATAAGCTAAATTCCTTATTTTGGTATGCAATAGGATAAAGTCTTGCAAAGTTATATGTGTTTTTGAAAAAATTTGCTTAATTTGTGTTTTTGAAAATATTTGCTTAATTTGTGTTTTTGAAAATATTTGCTTAGTTTATGAAGTACAATAAAAGATAAGTTAGATATATTTCTTGGAAATAAAACACAAGTGGAACTTGCACACAAAAAGATTAAGAATATATGTAAACTTTTCTTATGAAAAGAGAGTGAAAATAAGCTATTTCAATAAATAAATAAATTATGAAAAAAAAACTATTAATTTCCTTGGAGATATTAGCATGATTCCTGTATACTCTTACTAGGAGTATGTGCACAATAATAATATCCATTATATTAGAATTCTTAATATATTTCTTGTAAGAAAGAAAATATTTTGCATACATTATCATATTAAATTATTGGAAAAGAGAAATGTGTTGGTATGCACGAAAGAACGGTGTTATGCATTATACCTTTGAACAAAAAATATTATTTAGTGCATGTGCAAAGAACAACCAATGTGTTATAGAAATATATATTTGCATGAATTAATTCTATGTTAGAATTCTTGAAACTAAAACACTTGTTTAATGGTTATTATGTTTAAACTCTCATTTTGAGAGCATGGACGTGTATTTGTGTGCACGAAAATTGAACTAATTAGTTTATGTTTCTTGAGAGGAAATAAGTTTCTTGCCTGCACCGAAATAGAACTATTGTGTTGGATATTTCTTGAGAGGAAGTAAGTTATTTGTGTGCACAAAACAGAACTACTATGCTTGATATTTCTTGAGAAGAAATAAGTTATTTGTTTGTACGAAAAATAGAAATATTGTGTTTGATCTCTTAAAATGAGATATGATTTTTTCATCCAAGAAAGGTATACCTATGATGTTGGATTTCAAGATATGATTTTTTTCATCCAAGAAATGTATGCCTATGATGTTGGATTCTTTGAAAATAATTATGCATGGAAAGTATATAATTATTGTGTTGCACATTTTGAAGAGAAACAGAGTTCTTTTGTGTGCAAAAAAGAATAATTATTATGTTATAAAAGGAAAACAAGTAACTGCATACAATAAATGCATATATTTCCTTTGGAAATATATCCAAACGTAAGAAATAATATTTAACACATTAGTTCCTTTTAGAAGAAAGCATGTATTTGTGGGTACAATATACTTTGTAAATAGTTCTATCTTTCATGCAAGAAATAATAATTAACATATTTGCTCTCTAAGAAAGCATGTATTGTGGGTACAATAAACTTTGTAAATAGTTCTATTTTGAGATAGATGCTTTTGGAAAAGGGACTTGAACTTGCATGCATGATAATAATATCTATTATGCTAACTTTCTATTAGAAGGGGACATGCATTTGCATGCATAATAGTAACAATAATAATATATATTGTATTGGAAAGATTACTTAGTTACATGCTCAAAGAAGAAGCTGAGGGGCTAGCTTTCTTTGAATAAGTTTTTATCTAATTACATGCATGGAAAACAAAGCTACGATGCTAGTATCCTTTAAATGAAAATGGATGGTTATAGTGGTTTTACTTTGGAATTGAACGCGTGATCATGGTAATGTGGTATTTATTTTGACATGCTTGATAATTATTTGCTTATACTTAAATGCATGCACAATGTTGTTAGGAGAAGCAAGCTGTTATATTATATTTAGATCTCATGTATGCACATGAATAGATGTTAAACCAAAAATTGTGTAGGAATTTACAAGGTAAGTTCCTTAGATAGAACACCAAAGGAAATTGCTCACAAATAGATCACATATCAGTACACGAGTATTCTTGGCGTGGTTAACACCGTCAAAGAGGGAAACAATCCAAGGCCTGAGCCAACGCGACCACTTCAGGAAATTTATTAATGTAAGAGAAACAAAATTTACATAAGCTTCTCTCATGAACGGTCACCTTACAAATGACCCTCCATGATCTTTAAATAGAGATCATGGACCAATCGAGTGTTAAGCCACAGATCAACTGTGAGCAATTTACCTAACTATACACTAGACCAAGTTATACTTAACTATTTCCTATGTGTCAGAATATCCTAACATCCCCCCTTAAGAAAAACTCGGGATAGGATTGAAGGATGTAAAAATATTACACAATAGGAGAAGGAAGGAGGGATTAGAGCCTATCCCCCCTTAGTGACAACTTCCTGAACTCCAACCATAAATCGAAGTTTAGTAAACTTTGCCTTTGTGAGAACCTTTGTAAAGATGTCTGCAACTTGATCATTGGTTAAACAATATTGCACTTCAAGAACATGGTCATGAATGAAATTTATGATGAAATGCATGTGTAGTTCAATGTGTTTTTTGCATTGATGTTGGACTAGATATTTGCATAGTTGAATGGCACTTTGATTATCACACCAAAGTGTATTCGGATGCTACTGTTGAAAACCAAACTCTGATAGGATCTGACGAAGCCACAAGGCTTCCTTACTAGCTTCTATGGTGCCACGATACTCTGCCTCTGCTGAAGAAAGAGAAATGGAATTTTGTTTCTTGCAAGCCCATGTAATAGGTCCAAAACCAAGAGTGAAGACATAACCTGTAGTAGAATTCTGATCGTCAGGGTCACCGGCCCAATTGGAATCAATGAACCAACCAATAGAGGGGATGCTTCTTCATTGTAATGAGTCCCAAACTTAACTGTACCTCGAACATAATGAAGTATTATTTTAGTTGCTTTCCAATGACTTTCATGTGGGTTTTTCATAAACCAAGCAATAAGGCCAACAACAAAGGAAAGGTCATGATGGGTATTGATCAAATACAAAATTTTTCCAACGAGTTGACGATATAAGGTAGCATCAACTTCAGGGGAAGTATAAGTGACTAAAATTTTGGCTCCAGACTGAAAGGGAGAAGGGGCTAGCTTACAATCTTCCATGTGAAAGTGGTGTAGAAGATCACAGTCATACTTGGACTGGGAAAGGGAGATACCTTCTTTGGATTTCAAGGCTTGAAGACTAAGAAAATAATGCAAGTGTCCTACGTCTGTCATTTCAAACTGCTTTTTAAGTCTAGAATTCACATGGTTTATAAGGTTGGGATAACTACCAATAAGGATAATATCATCAACATAAAGAATAAGAATGATAAGAGACTTACCCAATTTCATGGTGTAGACAGTATTGTCATAATGACACCTAAAAAAGCTAGTACCTAAAATAAAACTATCCATTTTGGCATACCAGGCTTGCATGAGACCATAAAGGGATTTCTTAAGCTGACATACAAGGCTAGAGGCTGTTTGTATAAAGCCAAGAGGTTGTTCCATATAGATTTCTTCATGCAAGTCCCCATGCAAGAAGGCAGATTTAACATCCATCTGATGGACTTCCCATTTGAAAAAGGTATCAAGGGAAAGAACAAGGCGGATAGAGTTCATTTTGGCAATAGGGGAGAAGGCTTTAATATAGTTAATGCTTCAACTTGTGAAAAACCCTTAGCAACAAGACAAGCTTTATGTTTATCAACTTTTCCATCTGGTCCAAACTTGGTTCTGTAAACCCATTTGCATCTAACAAGTTTTCATCCCTTTGGAAGAGGAACAAGGTCCCATGTATCATTTTCCAATAGTGAACGATATTATTCATTCATAGTTGCATCCCAATCTAGATGGCCTGAAGCTTCTGCAAAGGTGTCAGGATCATAATTTGTTGCAGCTTGAGCCAATAAAGAAGAGGCTCTATCAAACTGAGAATGTGTACAATGATGATCTGTAGGATCACCTACAAGAGCACCTACTACATCCCGTGTAACATGAACCCATTTTGGAAGTTGAGGAGCTGAAGGAGGATCCCGAGAAGGTGGGGGAGGATTTTCATCCTTGTTGTCATCATCTAAACAAGAAATATTTTCAGAAGTAGAAGGGATAGAGAGAGGTGGCACATTCATCGAATTAGGCTCGTAGGTCGATTTATTTTTAGAAAAGTTTACATCTCTTCTAATGATAACATTTTTGGATTTAGGTTGAAGAAATCTATATCCTTTGACATCTTCAAAATATCTAGCAAAAATACATTTTTCACTCTTAGGTTCTAAGGCTTTATGTTTCTCATCTGGAATATGGGCCATTCTTAACTTCCAAAAACACGAAAGTGACTTACATCTGGTTTAATTGAGCTCCATGCTTCTTCTAGAGTGATATTCTTTAAAACCTTAGTAGGATTGCGATTTACTATGTAATTTTCATGGTTAATTGTTGTTGCCCAAAATTTAAGACTGGGTCCTTTAGATTGAAGCATACAATTAGCCATTTCTTTAAGTTGCGATTCTTCCTTTTTGCTGCACCATTTTGTTGTGGAGTATATGGACCAATATGTTGCAATTGAATTCCATGCTCAGTGCAAAAGTTGATGAATTTGTTGTTAACATATTCTCCACCATTATCAGACCTTAGCTTAAGAATTTGATGTCCAGATTGTTCTCAACAAAGGCCTTAAAGGGTAAGAAGATGTTAAACGCTTCACTCTTGAGTTTTAAGAAGTATACCCAAGTGCATTTGGAGAAATCATCAATGGAAGTTAAGAAATACTTGTATCTAGAGAATGAAACAACTGGAAGTGGACCACATTAATCACTATGCACAAGCTATAAAGGGGTTGAGGCATGCTAAGAGGCATGTCTTTCAAAACTATCTCATTGATGTTTCTAAGTACACATACGTAAAAAACACCATCTCTACAAGATACCATAGGAAGACATGTCACCATATTTTCTTTACATAGATTTTGAACGGAATGATAGTTTAAGCGACCAAATCGATCCTACCAAAGTTTTCTCACTTCATCATTATTAGCAACAAATACCGAGGGAAGAGTTGATGACCCAAATTTTTTAAACTTATACAACCTTATAGAATCATCAGCAATGTCAGTAGTTAAAATCTGTCTAGGATCTCTTCGGTCCTTAATTACAACATATGAGGTGAAAATTCAACGATTTTACCTTCACCTGAATGAGTTATCTAATATACAGATAGAAGGTTGCAGGATAAGGTAGGAACACATAATACATCATTAAATTGACCATTGTCTAGATGATAGTTCTAGTCCCTACAACACTAAAGAGATCTATCATCATCAACATATATATTTTTGGTGTTACAATCATTTAAAGAAGAAAACATGCCTTTGTTTTTGGCCATGTGATAAGAAGCTCCAAAATCAATGAGCCACTCATGAGAATGAGAAGAAGAAGATACATTTAGTGCATAACCAGACCAAGATGCTTGACAACCACATGCATAAATTATTATTCCTGAACACGAAATTGAAGTTAAAGAGTGCTCCAAATGGATGTTATGCTTCTTCATTGTTTCTTCCAAGGCTTCCATCTTCTTAAATCATTTGGATTCTAAGTGGCCATTATGATTACAAAAGTTGCAATGTTTATCAGTCTTCTTCCCTTTGTTTTTATTTGCCTTATCATTTTGTTGAATTGATTTTTGATTTTGAGACTGAAATTGCTTAAGACCCTTGTTTGGTTTAGGACAATTATTTTTAGGATGTTGTTTCTGAGGATTCTTTGAATTTGGTAGTTGTTAGGCTGCTAAGGCTTTCTTAGAAGAGTTTCCAATATTAAAAATACCAAGATGTAAGAGTTTTTCTTATTCTCTTATTAAAGAACCACAAAAGGCATCAAAGTAGGGGGGCTTGTAAGCTTGTCCTTGAGAAATAAAGGCTTCTCTAGTAGAACGGAAGGTGGGAACAAACATAGAGTAGGTTGGTCATAACTTAGTAAGAATGGAATAGATAAGACTACCATCTTTTTCTTAACCTTAACACCTTCCAAGAGAAGTCTAAGGGTCTTAAACGTGAACAAAAAATCTTCAATGGAAGATTAATTATTAGGGTCCAACGTAAGCAACTCATTTTCGAATTGAAGGGCTCTAATTTCATTTTTAATTCCAAAATCTTTATTGAGTTGTTTCATTGCTTCATCAGGGGTATCAAGTTCTGCAATATGGAATCTAAGATCTAGAGAAATAGACATGCCTATCAACCCACATGCTTGATCTTGCTTATTTTCTCATTTGGCTAGCTTATCTTCATATTTAGGTTTAGATTCTTGGCTTAAGGTTATTCTATAAATACCTTTACTTCTAAGTAAATCCATAATGTAAGATAACCATTGGAGGTAGTTGGTGATGTCAAGAATAAATAGGCATGGAGTTTTCCTTTCAAAAGAAACTAAATCTAATGATATTGAAATTAAGTGTTCCAATGGAACGATCTCAAAAAATTAGGCCGATTAAAAAAAAACGGCTCTAAAAACAGCTTGCGGATGAAGAAGTTATGGTTTTTTAAGAAAAGTTGTTGATGATGTTGACGAATTACATGAATGTTGGGAAGTGAATGATAATGTTATATTTAAAAAATAAATCTCATCCTTTCCAAACTTAATTTAATTAGCTTACTTTTTAAAAAAAGATTACTTTATGTGATCCACTTTTACAAATAAGTGAAAGTCACTTTTACAATGGTATTTTATGAAGTACCCACTAAATTCTAACTTAAATAAAAGAGAAAGTGACTTCGAAATTATAAGTGAATCACTTTTTATAATGGGTGAGAACATTTTTACATAAAGTAACTTTAAAACATAAGTTACATGTGCTTCTTGAAAAAGTAACTCAACAAAAAGAAAGCTTGAACCCAAGACCTTTATTCTCATAAAGTAACCTTGGACCAAGTGAGCTAGTTTAAAAAGTTAGTAATTTTTGGAAAGGAGAAAGAAGTAGGTTTTTTTTTTTTTGCTCACTGAAGCTTTGGAGTGCATGCTTACTTGAAAAACCTATTTTTTGCCTACAAAACAAAAAAAACACACAACCCAAAACAAACATGAAAAATAAATTCAAGCCTTACAGTTTAAAGTTAGATTTGACTGGAAACTAAAAAATTTCCTCAATGTTTATGATTTTCCGAGATCACACTAAGGCGCAACGAAAAAGAGTAGACGCATGAGAAAAATACTTTCTTTATGTTTTTGGTTTTTCCATATCGCACAGAGTCATAGGGCAAAGAGCATACACATAAATGAAAGGTATAGATCCAGTAATAAAAAAAATTATAGAGGACTATAAACTGAAATATACAAAGAGATAAATAATTGTAACTGCAAATACACTTTGTATACCTCCAGATCTTAAAAATGACGTAGTTATGGCTATCAGAAACCTTTTCGCGTGAAACGAAAGAGGTTCCTCACTGGAAAAGATGTTCCTAACATAATTGAGCAGACATCTCGGCCCGAAAGCGGTAAAAAACAATAGATCTAGGAAATGATAGTCGGATGAATTTGTATCAACTTCGGATTTGGATCACCAACTGATGCAGCCCTCGAATAGCTCTGATACCATGTAGGAATTCATGGGGTAAGTTCCTTAGATAGAACACCAAATGACATTGCTCACAAACATATCACAGAACAGTACAATAGTATTCTTGGTGTGGTTAAAACCCTCAAAGAGGGAAACAATCCACGGTGTGAGCCAACGCGACCACTTTAGGAAATTTATTAATGTAAAAGAAATAAAATTTACATAAGTTTCTCTCATGAACAATCACCTTACAAATGACCCTTCATGTTATTTAAATAATGATCATGGACCAATCGGGTGTTAAGCCACGGATCAAGTGTCAGTAATACCGAGGAGAGAATGAACCGTCATATAACTTCATGGCTAGAACAGATCGTGATCGTTAGATTGTAAGTTACAAAAAGTACATAGTAAAGAAACACACCTTACCTAACTATAAACTAGACCAAGTTATACTTAACTATTTCCTATGTGTCGGAATATCCTAACAAATTGCAGCATATGTTGCAAAGGAAACATCGTAAGACATAATGCTACATATCCTAGTCATAACAGAAAATGCACTTGCTTGTTTGGTTTAAAATTACCTTTTCCAAAATAATATTAATATACTATTACAATAATTTTAATACAAAATAACAATTCAGTCATGGGTTTACCCACTTCTTGATATGGAAAACAATAGAAAGTAGCTTCTCAAAAACATTGACCACCTTCACCTTCAATGCAAACCAAATATAAAAAAAAGAGTTTTGAACTCAAATTGGAGGGGGGAAAGTGCACTAGTTTAATCCAAACCTTAATAAAAACAACACAACTTGGAGATAGTATCTAGAGTGTACCCGTATATAATCTCTAAACAAGATGAACTTGATTCCTTAGTTCCTTTCCAGGAAGGTGAATTATTTTTATCTTCGATTTCTTCGAGTAAGAAAGTACATTCTATCAAGTATTAAAATGAAAAATGGTAGTTTCGTTTAAGAAAGGAAATGATTGCAGCTGCCAAACTCTTTGCAAAGATCTTGTTTACAAAAACATCACCATCTATTTTCATTTATCATATGAAGAAAACCAAAAATACATAGGGAAAGTAAAATAAGGATATCTCTTGTCGTGAATTTTCAAGGCACCAATCTACTCCTAGCTTATATGTTTAGATGCCAAACTTATAGCTTTTGGGGATGAAGAAGATGTATAATTCTAAGTAGACCTTTTTATAGGTCTGATCATAATTGGAACATATTATAAGCAATGCTCAGTCTAGAACTTGGAGCAATCATAGAACAATCTCCTATTAATTTTGTATGATTAATAATAACAACTCCCAGATTGAGATCAGTGAGAAATTTCCATCCCCATAAGTAGCTTAATTTGATATTTCCGCGAACATCAGTTGGGTCAGAGAAATGGGAGAAATCATTTCATGATATGCATACTCTGCAGCCATGAACATTCTTTAGGCTATATTGCAATACGACAGCTTGCGATGTGTAGCAGCACAACTTTGATCTCCTTAGGTGCAATTTCTCCTTATTTGGCTTGCTAAAAGACAAGAGAAAATGACACAATTAGCCCCAATCCACATAAGCCTAATGAATATTAAGTTTGACCTTCACTATATCCGATTCAACCATTTACTTACCTCTTCATGAAATACATCTAGTGAAAATCCATTGAATCAACTGACTATTCCTTGTTGAACATCAATCCCAAGCCCCTCCAGTGTCCTCATAATGGAGAGTAGTAGTCGGGGTCATCTAGAACAAAACATAATAATATTTAGGGCATACCCTTCCCTCATCCAAACTTCCACCTGCATGAACAACCATTGATAATTCATGTGAGCACATATGATAATAATCATCAAGGAACATGAAAATATTACAGTCGTGTTGATTGTTATTTGTTTGAATATGAGTTCCTACATAAATTAAGATATGTTTTACAACAAAGTGTGTTGTGTAAAATGTTTTTTATAGAAAAACCTATTTATATAGATAAAATATCAAATTCATGTTATCCAAGGAAGGGACAAAAGTGAGGTCTATGATAGCTTATTGAATCCATGTTTGTCTGGTTGGTGGGGGTAGTGCAATTCCATGGTGTGGTGGATTCAACCCTCCCTCGGTCCCATCTTGGAGTAGAGAATCATTTATATCGAATTTTGGTCCCTCCCTAGAAGCGGATGAAAACTCCTAGAAAACAAATGAGGAATAGACTCCCATCTCAAGGAAAAACAATCTTTGCTTATACAATACCTTCTTATATAGGTGTTAGACAAGCCAAATGGGAAAGCAAGACTTTTTGTTATTCATAATACATGTTAGAGTCATTATACTTCTGGCTCGAACAAAGTAAAATGTGAAAGTAGAGACCTTTCAAAGTAACAACGAACTTTTATACCTCTTTATCACCACTTTACATGTATCCCATTTCCACCTAGAGAACTGAAACCTTGTCCACCTAAACAACTTGCATGTAGTACTCATGGCAGATATAGAATGAGCCCTCATGCTTATATCCATAGGATTCAGTTAACACCATAAATATTGTCATGGATATTGAACCTAGTGAAGGAATGTTGAAACTATGATGGGAATCAACTGGTAGAGAATATCATTAGGTTGATATTGATTGATGTTCAATTGTGAAATTGCAAGTCCTACTAAGGAGGACTTAATGATTTCCTTTATGAGATCGATAGGGAAATAAGCAGATTTAACAAATAGTGGATAATAACCAGTCACTTCCAGTGAGATATTTCTGGTTGTATCCTCTTCTCTCAGGTATGTTGTGATGTGTTCCTTCTCACGGTGTGCTTTTTTGATGCAACCTGGTCAAAATCCCTCAAAACTATGGTTAGACATGAGCATTGATCCTAATGTAGGGCATATAGTATCAATTGATACTCCAATAACAATATTGATTTGACACCTTCGATGTCACCCCCGCTCATGTGTGGTGATCTCTTTTTGTTTGTTCGGCAAACCCAACCACAAGCTAACCTATTTATAAAAGCCTCGGGAAAGAAGGAATGAAATAGAGGGAGATGAGAATCAAATTCATAGGTGGCTAAATATTTTTTGTGATACTCGTAAACACAAGAAACACTCTTCTAATTCTAAAATGGGACCACAAATTGATTTCAGGATGTTGCTTATTTTGAGAGGTGCCCTTCACACATAGGTGATCTTTTCCTTCTGAAAGGGAAAACTGAAACAACTACATTGAAAATCCCATTCTTGTTATCATCTATCATATAAAGAAAATGACTTGTCCCGAAATTGGATTTGGCTGATGCAAGCCAAATTTCAACTACAAACGTTGACAATCATTAATTCCCACAGCAGCTGTCTCACTGTTGGGAAGGGTATTTCTAAAACGAGATTCAAATGGAAGCTTCGTGGTGTTGAAAGTACTAAAAACGACTCCAGCCCAAATTGTGCACTTTGTAGTTGCAGTGGAATCATCGAAGGTTTTGTTGATACAAGGAAGAAAACATTTCTTATCTTGTGATGATTATGTACCTGATAATTATGATGGATATGATTTCCTACCTTCAAGTGCCACTATGATTCTCGGTACTGACAAAATTGAAAAGAACAGATTTTACTTGGGTAACGAGGGATAAAGTATAGAGTTTCTTAAGAAAGCATCAATAGATCTATGACTCGAAGTATAGCGTTGAATAAGGGAAAAGGATTAGGAGGTAGATTTTGCGAGGAATCGTTCTGACCATTTGTCAAGATATGGCACTTTCCTTACCACTGACGAGTTCTACGACCCTCTTTCCATGTGAGACAACAAAATGTTGGGCATTAATGTATTTGACAGTTTTCAATGAATCCATGATCCATCCCAGCAGAGGAGAGATGACATCATTAACATTGGGAGAGAGGAGCATGCCATAGTTTGAAATTTGAAACATAATGTCAAATGGTTATAAAACCACCCACCTTACGTCCATCCAACACATGTAAGCATGATCTAGCGGCCAACAATAATTCCATCGTCTAACATCAAAATCAAGGGTATTGGAAAGTACAAAGTGTCACATGAGGAGAGCAGAGTTCTTCTCAAATGAAACGTCTTACCAGTAAATATTCAAAAATAAAAATAAAATTAAAAAATTAAAGTACTCAATATTACAAAAACAAAAACAAAAACAAAAAAACCTTGAAACCTTTTTCACTTTATACCATAAAAATGAAAAGCCAATAACAAATTTGAAAAAAAAAAACAAAAACCAAAAAAACTTGAAACCTTTTTCACTTTATACCATAAAAGGAAAAGCCAATAACACATTTGGAAACTTGGATGAATGCCTTTTAAACCATAAACCCATGAAGGGCGTCTATGTCATTCCTTGTTCCTGTGGGACACCATATATTGGTGAGACGGGTCGCTCTATCAAGCAAAGAATTAGTGAGCATTCGGCTGACTTGAGGCATGGGAGGGCCAAGTCCTCAGCCCTGGCTGAACATGCCGAAAAGACTAAGCATCAGGTCTGTATTGAAGAGGCTCAAGTCATTGCTAAGGTTGTGCAGTTTCACCATCGCAAATTTAGAGAAGCCCTGGAGATTGAGAAAAGGCCGAAGAATCTTAACAGGGACGATGGCTGGAAGATTAGCAGTTGCTGGGTCCCAGCCTTGTCTTCCTAGCCTCCTCTATCCCTCCTTTATAAGGTCTCTAGGTTGATTCTGTGGTTGGTCCTTTTACCCCTTGGGTTTTTATGATTATTAGGATTTAGTTAGCTTTGAATCCTTAGTTAGATTCTCATCCCAGAATCTTAGCTTCCTTATATTTATTAAGTATCCTTAGTTCTTAACATTATTCATCTTATTCGCTATTAATATGAGCTTTATTAAAGTAATTTTCAAACCTTATTATATTATTTTTGGGAAGATTAATA
>APFE031636990.1:20924-32433 GCA_000404065.3 Pinus taeda
CCCCCATAAACTACGTATGCTAGTCATTGAAAGAATATAACAAAACCCAACAAAATTTCTCATAGATTTGAAATTTCCTAGGGATGAAGGAAACTTTAAATTCAACTTGTTTATAGAAAATTCAAAAACCTCTAATCCCACACATTGGCCAATATTATCACAAATTGGTCCCTCCAAACAAACTTAAGATATATTTAATTGTTGAAGCAAAACCAAACCACCAATACTTCGAGGAATGTTACTAGAAATATTATTTGAATTCAAGAATAATTTTCTAAGAGAATGAAGGTTTCTTGTGCCTTTTGGAATTGTAATTGTAAAATAGTTGGTATCTAAAAAAATGTAGTAAATATTGTTCAAATTATCATTGTCCTCAGTGATTCTACCACTTAGCTTGTTTGTACCAATATTTTGGAAGTCCAACTTACTCAATTTTGTAATGGCTTTATGTATGTCACCAAAAAATCTATTTTCACCTAGATTTAAGTTAATAACTTGACTCAAATCTCCAATGGCTTCATGTGTGTTACTGATCATTTTATGTTAGAAAATTATGTATTACAGAGCAATGGAACACGTAAAATATATTGTAGAAATATAAACACAGAAAACACATAAAAGAAGAGACGCATAGATATACGTGGTTCACCCATTTTGGGTTACGTCCATGGGAAACAGCCAATCCTTACTTTTATATTATCCAACAAACTGAAGGGATACAACCTACAGCAGATACGATGTAATTCCCTCTTCTCTCTTGCTCAATATCCTCTCTTTCTCACTCAGAATACAGATCTACCTAGATGCAATACAATTCCCTCATATATAGTGAGGGGTTGCCTTCTAGGGAAAAAAAATCCTAAATTGAACATAAATTCTATCGTCAGATCTCCACCTAATGAGTGACCTAGATTGACTATGAAATTACAACATTTTACAAGGCAATTTTACATCTATTTTTAGCTTCGGGGGTGCTTCCCATGATCCCCCGCCAACGTGGGCTCCTAAATATTGTTGCCACCAGCCCATGGACCCCCCTTGTAGCGCAAATATTATGGGCGGCGTTTCCACCACATTACGAACTGCGGTCCAATGCAGTGATACCTTTGAATAAAGAAGATAATCAGGCTCCACACCGAACATTTTATTTCCATCTAATCTCAAGGTGGAGATGGGAAGCCCAAATATACGTGTAGGTAGGGATCCTTGAATTTTATTTTATTCTAAATCCAACCTTACAATATTGCTATAGTTTCCTATTTAGAAAGGGAGAAGACTTGAAGTATTACATGGGAAATAAATTGATAGTTAAGAAAACTTTCTCAAATGACCAAATTGACATGGGATATTACCTGATAATGACTTATTTTCTTCCAAAAATAAAGTGTCAAGAAAATATTAGTTTCCTCGAGATAGAGGGATGGTTCTATACAACTTGTTTGATTATAGATATGGGTACTATAAGTTTTTTAGCAAGCCCAGTTCAGACAGAATTCTTCCACTCAAGTGCTTGTAAGAGAAAGCAATGTACAATACTTGAGTGCAATTACCAATATCTCGAGGGATGTAACCACGTAGTGAATTTCCTTCAAGGTACAGATAAGATAAAAAAAAAAAATAGCATACCCAAAACTGAAGGAATTGGACCAAATAACATTGTTGTGTCTAATGGAAAACTCTTGGAGAGAAGTATTGTTGCTCAAAGAAGTTGGAATGGTTCCACTTAGTGAGCTGCTTTCCAAGTATAAAAGAGATAAATTTATGATCATACCCAAAACATAAGGGATTGGATCAGTGAGATTGTTGTATCTAATAGGTCTAGTATGATTTTCCCTTCCTAAATAATATCTAGTAATATCTAGGTATTAACATTACCCTAACCTTCAAACAAGTGTCTCCCCCAACATTTGATTAGTTTCATATGTTTTTGCATGAATAACTCATCTTCGAGTGTCACCTCTTCTATTGATAGGTTCTTCCACTTGGTGAAGTACCCAATAATTGATCAATTCTTTTTTGTTTTCGATCCATGTTTCAAGGATTGTTTATGGTTATAGTATTATTTTCCCTTCTTTATTAATATCTAGCAATATATTTTGAATTGTGTCCTTATCATTAATTACCTTCTTTAAGTAAGAAACATGAAAAACTAGATGTAAATATGAAGATGGAGACAACTCCAATTTGTAATCCATCCTATCCTTTGTAGCACCTTATAGGGTCCATGGTACTTGGGTGTTAATTTATTTTCCTTCTTTTGTTTCTTGAGGGACATCTATTTGTACTGTTGTATCCTAAGAAACACGATAGCCCCCACTTCAAATCTCCTTTCATGGCATGTTGATGTACTTATTTCATCTTATTTGTACATATAGGCAATTTATTCTTCAGTAGTTGGAGAACCTCTTATCAGTGCTTTATGTGGTCCTCTACATGGACCCTCACTTTCCTACTCAATGATGATGATATGGATGGATGGTGATAACCCTAATGTGCCATAAATATGGTAATAATTTATGATAGTATGGGAGGATGTGCTACCACCATCATACCAATGGAAACCATTTGATCCATAGTGTGAATGATATACCAATAAATGAAGGTATCCTTTTATACATTTATTGAAAATATTATTTTTCCAATTAGATCAAAGATTTTAAGATACCCAAGAAATAACAAGATTTGAATATATATAGAAATGCTTCTTTATTGATCAAACCCTTTAGGTAGGGAAGCACCATACATCCACTCCTTAAGGAAGGAGAACACTCCACAAACCATATGCATGTTCATACAATATTCCTTGACCTCTCTCAATGGGAAGTCTCTAGCCTCTATATAGGCCTCATACATACAATACGATGGGTCATTACCATTGTTCCCTCAATACCATCTATCTAATATAATGGACTTATTACATTACTGCTAACTACTTGTAGTCCCTTACATGATACGACTTAACCACTTTATTTATTACTATGGCCCATCCCATTATTAAATTATTCCCTTGGGTACCTCCCTCTGTACCCCATATTATCCCCCTAGGTATACTACAAGTTATAATTCAATTGAGTACACAATCAATATAATAACTGACTAATAAATTACCAATGAAAATTGGATCTCTATCACTTAAAATAATCATGGGTATTACATGTAGGATTCTAAACACTTTCTATGAATTTTGTAGCTATAGTACTTGCATTAAAAGAACAATAAATATAGCATAAATGCACATACTTTATGAGTTGATGCATCATTACCATGATAACATTATTTCTATTGGAGTTTGATAGACCTTTAATATATCCATTGAGATCTCTTCCCAACGCTAAATTTGTATGGATAATGGTTATAAAGTAGCTAGAGTCATCATAGTCTTTTCTTTATTCTATTAGCAAACCAAATGTTCAACAATAATATTTTGAGCATTAGTTATATTATCTTCCTAGAAAGGCTCTAGTTTATCTTGTGGTAAGATTTTGGAAACCCTAAATTTACTACTATAGGAGAAGTATGAAATTCCAAATGGATGTTATATTTGGATTGGGAATTCTTACATAAACATAGGTGATCTCGATACAATGATCAATCATTTTTCAACAAAAAATTATAGTGTCCTTGAGTTATCTTGTAGTTATTGAACGAAATTGCATACCTTTTTTATCTTACTACCATTCTATCATTACTTCTTCCACCCAATCATATTGGAAAACGGAAATAGCACAAGGTGAACCCTTTTTCTCTTATTCTTTGCTTAAAAGTGTATTTTGCACCACATTTTGTTTTCCATTTTTTATAGATAATTCCAAGGTCATAGCATAGCGCTTTTGTATATAATTTTGTTTTCTCTTCTTAAGATAATCATGTTCTCAAGAATTACTTTATAATATCATGTTATATTTTTACCTTGAAGTGTCTTCCTATTAGGTAAGGGATTTGTTTCTTAAATGCATGTTGTATGTCCAACATTTCTCTTAAAAAATGGGTTTGTATGAGTTCTAAGCTCTAATATAATTGTTTCAAAGGAAAGCGACCTTACATTCTATAGTAAAAATACACCAATGTTGTGCCCCAAGGAATAAGACTCCATAATTAAGGTTTTTGTGAAATTAGGCATGGCCAGGAGATGAGTTGTAGACATAGTCTCATTAAGTTTTTTGAAAATATGTTGTTTTTTTAATCCAAGAAAATGCCTCATTTTTCAATAACGTTTTGAAAGATGGTGCTATTCAACAATAATTCTTGAATTCATTTTAGTAGTATACTACCAATCTTGAGAATCCTCCAAGATTCTTCAAGCTTTTAAGAGCATGTTAGCGATATCGAACATTATAAGACTTAGTCCTCGGCTTTGGGAAAGCATGCTAGGAAAACAAAACACCACATTTCTTTAGAGGAGTCCTAGGGCATTGCAAGGATTGATCATTTCCATCACCAGAAGTTTAGGGAGGCTACCGAGATTTAAACGTCTAACATATTGGATAGGGATGATGGCTGGAAGATTAGCAATTGTTGGATCTTGTCCCTTTTTTTTCTAAGAGTCGTTTTCCCCCCTTAGTTCATTCCTTTGTTTCTTTTCCTTTTTAATTTATTCTTGATATATATTTATCTAATTTATAACATTTATAAATAATTAGTTATACATATTTTTACATAATACTTTTGTTTATTATATGTTTTCTTTTCATTTGTTCATATTTCTCTTTCATAATACTTTGTAGATCATTATAGTATATATATATATATATATATACCTATATATTATACCTACCATCTAAATCTGATCTACCAGCATCGAGAGGGATAAAATATCTTGAGATACAAACATCTGTTAGAGTGAAAAGAGATTTGATCCTCTCGGCGCTTGATAGATACAGATTTAAGATGGATCTAGGTTGGCTTACTTTTTCTCGTTAAATAGGCTATATTCTACATGAATACCATGGGTTAATACCATGGATCTTCAATACATGGGTTGTTTTAATTTTTATTATTATTATATTTTTGTGTAAGGATCGACATTTAATTATATATGAAAAATAGTACAAACATATTTTCTTGATGTTAAGGGTTGCCCCGCATGGAAATCCACCCAAGAACACCAATTGAGAGTCTTAGATTACAGATAGTGAAGTTAACTGGATTATCAAGCAAAATTATAAGCAAAGGAGCCAATGCTTTGCAAAAAGATAACAACAAACAGATTTGGTTTTGGCCTTTGGACACAAAACTGACTATATAAGCACGTGACGTGAAAAATATATGATAAGAACCAGGCTATAAGTTACATAAGAAAAATAGACTAACATAATAGTAAGGAGACAAACTTTGGATCGTGATGAAGCTTCTCTAGAACATGAACCACCAATTGTTACCAACAAATTTGTGCACCCATAAGAAGCCATGAACCACTAGCAAATATCACAGGTTCCCAGCAAGCCACGAGTCATCAAAGGATACCCACACCCATGTCTGACCAGTAGACACCATGTACCTCCAACGGAGATAATAAATTACTCGTGGGTTACACTTAAGAAGAAAATACCCGAGGCCACAACCAACCTCCATTTCTTCCATAGAGAAATAACCTACGAATAACCATCATCTAAGCCACAGTATGCTCTCCTCCTCGACCAACATACTCCTACTCACCAACTGAGAATGAACACTCCCCATGAGACATCTGTGAATTATCCACCACCACCATGCTCGAATGAACACAAGTGTGTCTGACCCGATATTTCATGCTCAGTGGGGAGCACAACCAATTTGCATGTTGACTAGGCACACATAGGATTTAAAACTCCATGAAAGATTCCAAACATGAACACACCTCTAAGTTTCCAAACTCCCTAGAGTCGGAAAGCGATTGTAAGGACCGAATTGGCATCATTGAACCTCCACATAAATTCCTTTGGGAGTGAATTTCTCCATGTCTAGTGGCCACCCAACCTTATCCTCCATGCCAAAGAGAAGAAAAAAAATCTAAATATGGGTGTTGTCCTTGGCTGCCAAGGAGCTTCTATAACCACTGACATTGCAGACTATGTGCACCATGACACTACCTACAATCCAAAACTTAATACCATCCACCATGTGATCAATTGAAGGAATAACCTCACACCCCTGAATAAATAACCACGTCTAGATTTCATGATGTCGAACTACCATACCTGCATCGTGCTCCATTATAATCTGAGTAGGGTAGTATTGAATCATCATAGAAGCACGAGTTATTACTTAGATTTCACAAGCATAACCATTTATAAAACATAAAAGATCCTCAGGATGAGTGATTGTAGTATCCTCGATTGCCATCATGAATCAAGTAGAGAAGTACCAACTTTCCTCTCTAGTGAAGGTGCCCAAAATCATCGAATTTAATGGAGCATACTTGCACAGAGAATGCGACACATTTCCTCCCACGTGGAGGATGAAGTCACCCCTAGTGGTCAAATGAATTTGATTGTCTGTCATAAGCACCTGTGGTGGGGATTTATTATTATTTTATTTTTATAGGACTATTTTTATTTTTATTTTATTTTATCTAAGAGAGTTAGAATGTTTACGTTACATTCTTTTTTTGGTCAAGTTATCTATGATCCTCGAGGCTTGGCCTGTGAGTTGAGGAACCGCGACCCAAGGGCATCTAATTCGTCAAAGTCACCCAGGGATCACACCCGCCTTGGCCCACACCATTGATTTTTTAGCATGTCTCCTCCCCCTAGCACAGGGCACAACCACCCCTATGATGTTTGATCCTGGTTCGCCCTGCTAACAAGGCTCATCCTCGACCAGTTGTGCTAGTAAGACTTGACAAATGTTTATATTAATTTACATTAGTCTTTTAATTTAATTTATTTATTTACTTTTCTGTAGTTTGTCTTGGCCAAAAAGTTAAACATTATATTTCAACATCTCTACCATACTCAACTCTAGGCTCAACAATCATTTAATTTGTTTACTTGTATCTTTATTTACATGGTTTCTTTTAATTGTTTATTTATTTCCTTATATTATTTTTTTATAAATATAATGATAATCATAATCATAATAAATTGTTATTTCTTTGATATCTTTATTCTTTTTCTCATTTTTCTTTATTATCTTATTATTTTCTTTTCATTTGTTCTTTTCTCTTATATTTATACTTTCTTGGTTTCTTTTATTTGCTTTTTTACTTCTTTATATTATATTTGTATTAATAAAATGGTCATAGTAATAAAATATAGTCATAATGTATGTTTTTTCATTTTTATTTTATTAATTGATTTTTCTTATTTTATTTTTCTTAATTTAATTATATTTTCTTTAATTTTGTATAAAATATTAGTGACATGTTTTTTTCTTTTTGTATTCTTTACATTATTGATTGATGAACCATATTGAATGGTTTCAAAAATGCTAAAAATTACAATACTATTTTTCAAAAAAAAAATCTAACATTATGTGATCACAAAATTACGCTTTAAAAACTAGAAATTCAATTAATGGAAAAAAAAAATCTGAAAAAATATATAAACAAAAAAAAATAATCTTAAGAATATTCCAATTTTTGTTTTGAAAAAATTTTCATATATATTTCAAAAAATATTCCAAATTATTTATAATATATTATTTATAACAAAAAAATTCAAACTAAATTTATTTTTGTAATGATTAAAATTAGGTAGATTTAAAATATGAAAAAATCAATAATCAAATTTTAAAGATAAAAATAGTTTTCATAAGAGGCAAAAAGAAAAGCTGTCAAATACAGGTTGGCGAAAATATTAAACCGAGTTGTGTACGGAGGCTTCGATTTAGTCTTGATAGCTAAATTTTTGTTGAAATTTTGTGAAATTTTTTTTAAGAAATTTAAATTGGGGAGTGTTTAAATTATTTGTTTGTTTAGTAACATACAAAATCTCGACAAGCATCCAAACAGCTTAACAATGGTAACCAATCTTTCTGAAAAAATTACTAGAATTTTTTAAAATCCAGCGTAAATTTTTATTATTTTTTTTTACGATATTGTAGCCTCTATTTTTAATGGATATTAAATACCATACAATAATCAGACTGCCTAAAAAACCATAAAAATAGCCATTTAAGAATTTACTGTGTAGCCTCTACCATCATCGCTTTCAGGCGAGTCGGCCACCTTCCGAAGAGAAGTATGGAAGTGAAATATAATATATCTAAATACAATAATCAGACTGTGGCTGAAAAACCATAAAAAACCATAAAAATAGCCATTTAAGAATTTACTGTGTAGCCCATACCATCATCGCTTTCAGGCGAGTCAGCCACATTCCGAACAAAAGTATGGAAGTGAAAGATAATATATCTAAATACAATAATCAGACTCTGCCATAAAATCCTTAAAGTAGCCATTTAAGAATTTACTGTTGCCTATACCATCATGCAGAAAAGCAGTATGGAAGTGAAATATAATAATAATAATATCTATTTTTAAGGTCATAGTTAAGTCAGACACTAAATTGGTATATGGAATTTTTTTGTTTGTGGGACTACAAGGTACCCATCTCCTCGCAGCTATTTAACTGCTAAGTCTACGAAAGCATACATACTCTACCAGTTTGGTTTTGAACCTATAACTTCTTAAGAGAAAACACATGCTCTTAACTATTAAGCCCACTCAAACTTAATATATCTAATGCCGTCCTCAAAGTTCTGAAGAACCACGAATCTTTGCTTTACAATGTATTTCCCAAATGAAGAATACTTTGTAATACACATAACTAGAAAACAAAAGTCACAACATATTTCGGTTTTTGTTAATTTGCTTATCGTAATTCTTTGACAAAGATAAATGGGCGCTCTGCAATCAGTCCAAGCTCAAGTCCCATAATAACCTTCAAGTTTTCAGTGGGAAGATAGGACAGCACAAAAGGTCTCAGTTATTCAAACAATTTATGAGAGAAATAAGAAATCAAAACCAATGCCAACTAATTGAAACAAATGGCATGTGTTTAAAACTGTTTGCCTCGCGAGCAACTACAATAACAGTGTACCCTAGAATCCGTCAAATTGAGAAAAAAAACCAACCGTCAAAATGAGAAAATTTCCTAGCTTCTTTGCCGGGATGCAGAAACCTAATATAACCCTAGCAGAGACGCCAAGACTCTGTTATTATTCCGTACCCAACAGCTTCCCATCTTCTTACTTATATTTGTACACATCTTTCGAACAGTCTCATAGGATTCAGGTAAACGACATTCAATGGTGTCCAGAATATATTTTGTCTTATGGTAACCGTCACAGCTTTGATCCAGAACATATTTCTTCGCAGACTCTGGGTCTCTGCACCTCTGCAAAATCTCACGCTCTACACTTTTACCTTGATCTACAAAAGTACTGTTATAGCCTGCCCGGGCTAGGGAATACGCGTCAGAATTATCTTCAGAATAGATATGGCGCATTTGAAAGCTTTGAAACTGTGAAGTCAATTTCCGAACTCTGTTGCAGTATCTCTTCAGCCAGGGTGTAGCCACTCCACAATTACGTTCCACCTGCACAACATACAATGAGCGCCATGAAATAAGAAATTGTCCCCTTAGAATGCAATGAGAATATAACAGTTGTAAAGCCAAAAAGAGAGTAGAGGACTTGTTACCTGATCGATAAGGACCTTACAATGTCCAAGGGCAGTGATGTGGGTGATGCCGTGCAAGAGAGCATGCTGAAGACCGGCGATTAGGGCTTTGTAATGAGCAGCATTGCTGGTTAGTCTGAAACAATCGTTAATATATGCGCTGAACTTCTCCAAAATAGAGGCATCATGGTCATTATAGATAATGAAACCAATGCTGCCATGACCAGGGTTTGGTCTGCATGATCCAGCAAAGTGAAGGGTACCCTGTCGAACGAGAGCCAACCCTGCTGTTGCCATTTCTTTTATGCGAACCGGTTGCGTGCTATTTTTGGACGGAGTGTTGTCCTTATAATGTTACCGGAGCTAACGTGGATTAGCGATTAGCGTGGTTGAAAAGCTAATGGGGTGAATTTACGCTTGCCACGGGGATGAATAAAAAAATACCCTAATCCACTAAAGGTGCCGTATTAGTGGGCCAAATAAATTAGCAGCCAGAAGTGGGGTGGGCCGAGCCTTGTTTCATGAACAGCTTCGGGAAAGCCTGGCCGTCCATAAAACCCATGCAGGGTGTATATGTCCACAGTTTCATTTTGCTAAGGCCGAAATTTAACCATGGGCATATACACCCACGCTTCATTTATGGTCCGAGGGTTTTATTGACGGCCGAAAGCCTCGTCCCTCGATTTTGTCTTGAGCTTTAATTGATTGAGTTGATACTTCCGCGATAATTAATTTTCAGATGCCGTACAAGGTTGTTGGTGTGGAGAGGCGTCCGGGTCTATGCTGTAAAGTTATCTTATTTTAAAGAAAATAAATTTAAAATTTAAAATAATAATATTAGTTATAAGGATTAATTAAAATATTTTCACTCAATTAAATTATATATAAAAATAAAAAGAGGTTTGTATATTTATGACTTTTTTGGTTTTGACTAAATATTAGGATGAAAACTTAATGGAGTGGTAAAGAGTAAATATGTAATGATATATACTAGCAATTGTCCCAAAAGGTACAAAGAAAGGCGATAGGATTATTAAATTGGAATTGTTGAATTTTTCTAGAAGAGTTAATTGGTTTGTGGAAAACCTCGTTTTCTTGGACTAGATCATTGTTCAATTACTTTTCTTTTAGATGTTTTGGTTAAGGAGGCGGAGTGTCCCGATTGATTTCATCTTCTGATGGTGTCTCTAGATGCCACTTCTTTGTCCCTTTGGGAACTGTTTCTCCGAACTTCTGTTTTGTTGTAGGACTTTCATTAAAATCAGCTCTACACATAACTCTTTTGTATCTTCAGGATACTTGTGACAGTGGACTATAAAGCAGAATTTTAAAATGATATATGGTCATTTTTAAAACAGAGATATATATGGTGGTGATAGCAGAATTTTAAATTTTTTGATATATATGAGCTGAGATATATATGGAGATAGCAGAATTTTAAATTTTTTGATATATATGAGCTGAGATATATATGGAGATAGCAGAATTTTAAATTTTTTTGATATATATGAGCTGAGATATATATGGAGATAGCATAATTTTAAATGACATGAGCTGAGATATATATATGGTGATTTAAAGCAGAGTTTTGAAGTGTAGAAATGGTGATATAAAGCAGGGTTTTAAATGATTTTTTTCTCCATACCCATTTTTTTAAAGCAGAGATATACACAGTAATTCTCCATATCAAAATCATTTTTTTAAAGCAGCAAAGTATTTTTTTTAAGAGTATTTTTCTCATCAGAAGTATATCAGCAGCAGTAACAAAATGCATTCAATCATCTCTATGATAGGAATAGTTCTCACTGGCAAGGAGAACTATCCTGACTGGTCCCGGATGGTACAGCACACCCTCATTTTCAATGAGCTGTTGAAAGGAGTGTGTGTCGGAGAAGGAGACAGTGACCC
>APFE031636997.1:0-10969 GCA_000404065.3 Pinus taeda
TTGAAAGTAAAGACAGCAGAGCCGAAGAAAGGCGAGGACGAAGACCCAGGTGAGCTTGCCTCCATATATTGGTTGTGCCTGAGAGAGCTAGCACCTCCAAAATGAGGGCAATGGCAGTGGGAGAGACAATGAGGGAAATGACAGTGGGAAAAGGTCTCCGCCTCGGCCGAAGGGCGAGAAGACCCTCCACGGTTGGAGCTGCGACAACTCAACATCCACTGTCGAGTCCTGACCATGTTAAAAGGGAAATACAGAGCTAAATTTAGATGCAGGAGACCCGGAGGGGCGTAAACAAACTGGGCAGTCAGACCAGGGCTAGAATAAATCAAACCAGGGCTAGAATATTTCAGCACCAACGGTGGCATGAGAATCCCAGACCCTGCCCAAATGAACATGGTGACTCCTGTGTTTCCTCTGCTTATAAAATCCCTTCCTCTGTCTTGAGGGTCGTCATCCATTAATATGGAATTTAATTGAGCTGTGGAGCCGAGTGCTGTAGCGCAGCCAAAGGAGGGTGGAGCGTAAAGTCTCCTTGCCTGCCGTCCCCTGACATTTATCGCAGAACTCTGGGAATGTCCTTCTCCACCGGCGTCCAAGTCACCTCTGCACATGTCAGGCAGGTGGCCTCTCCTGCACGCCTGTCCCATCATCCCACTCGCTGTGGTTTGCACCCGCATCCGGGGTTTACATTGATGCCTTTAGTCCTGAGCCCTCTTATGAATTGAAGCATGCTAAACTTGATGACTATAGGGATTGCCAAGCCTTAGAATAGAGCTTGAAAAGGACAAGGCAACATCTAGGAAGTCTGAGATCCCAGGTTTTGATAGGACTGCTACGAAACTAAAAGAACCTAAAGGAAAAGCGTTTCAAGAGCCTGATAGCGAGGTTGTTTAGAAATTGCTCCAAAAGATCGAAAGCATGGAAATTAATCATAATAAAGAGATAGCTACTTTGTAGAATAGGTTGGTCCAAATGGAAAGAACTCAAACGTAAAATTTACAACCTAGAAATAATAATAACAAAAATAACAATTGGAAAAATAAGGCTCAATCTAGTGAGCAAAGACCTCCTAATCTGCTTACTAATTTGGTCGATAATGCTCCACCTTACTGTCGGGTTTGTGATGCTCTTCATGAAGACGCCACTTGTCCCGTGATTAGAATATTTTTAGATAATGGAATGTTTGAGGCAGGTGATCAAATAAATGTAGTGGGTAACAAGTTTCCTTTGCCTATGGATGATTGGATGGAGGTCAAGGAAAATAGTCGTGACGTTAAAAATCCCTCATTAGCTTTTAGTATAAATAACCTTGAAAATGAATATGACATTTTGGCTAAGTTATATGGTGAAAAACCCTCTCCAGAACAAATCATGGAATTTGCTAGAGATAAAGGTTTAACCTATCAAAGAAGGGATAAAGATCAGAGAAGGAATCAAATTTCTCCTCAAACTTTTAACCCTGGTTTAAACTCTGGATTAGATTTCAATTTGGGAAATTGGTTTAACAATGCAAAAATTTGGGTTCCTATATCCGAGACTACTAAAATCCCTTCCCAAAGAGATAAGTTACTAAAAGCTATTCAAGGTCCTCAAGTAAATATTTCTGAACAAAAGACCCAAGAAGTTCACGATGCTCCCATATATTTGCAAAGCTTAGATGTGGATAACAAAGATCACCAACCTTTCTTTATCACCTTGTTGGTTAATGGATATAAATTGAATAATTTCATGTTGTATTCTGGTGCATCAGCTTGTGTCATGACTAAAAGGGTCATGGAATAGCTTAGCAAGAGTTTCTAGACCCTACTATAATATATGTGCCATGGATTTTAAGAATATTGAAGTGCATGGTTTGATCAAAGATTTACAAGTTCATCTATCAGTTTACCCAGACATCATGATTGTTATGGATATTGTTGGTGTTGATGTGCTTGATGCCCGGGGTATGCTTTTATCCCGAAAGTGGGCCTCTGATCTAGAAGGAAGTATTCAAATGAATTGGTCATATGCTATGATTCCTTCTCCTAGAGGTGATGGTTTTGTAAGACTTAATAGGGAGCCCGAAAGAAAATTCCATGTTGAAGATCCTTATAAACCTCACAACGAGATAATTAAAGAACAATCTGACATTGGGAATTACGCTATCATATCTAATTTCATAATTCCTCCTGATGATAAGATTAAGGATCTCAACGATAAATTTTGGTACATATATTTTTATGGTGCATTGTCTAGGCGTGGTAAAGGTGCGGGAATAGTGCTTAAATCTCCCCTTGGTCACATTTTCAAGTTTTCCTATCAATTAGAATTTGAAGCAACCAACAATGTCACTAAATATGAGGCTTTATTGTTGGGTTTTGAATTGGCAAAATCATTGAGAATTAAGTTGTTTAGCATTAAGGGGGATTCTGATTTAATTATCATGCAGCTTAAAAATAAATTTTGCATGTAAAAATCAAAGATTAAGGAATTATCAAAATGTTGTGTGGGATACTATGGAACACTTTGATGCCCTTGACCTTGAAGCTATCCCAAGAGAGCGTAATAGTTTGGAGGGAAAACTTTTTGTAACTGCTACTACCTTCTAGTTATCTGATGAGATAATTAAGGATAAGATCAAAATGGAAGTAATATTTAGACTGTCTGTTCCAGATAACTCAGAGCATTGGAAAGTCTTTAATAATGAAAAGCAAGGGGATCCATTTTCTTGATAGTCTAGATGAGTTTGAATATTTTCAGATAGATTCCGAGGAGGATGGATCTATTGATCATGAGCATATCATAAATCCTACTCCTAGGAATGTGGTTGCCTTAGAGCAACACTTTGATCGTCATGATGCCACAAAGTTGAGAGAGGAAAATAAAATCAAATGAGGTGAATATCTCGAGACAAACATTGGTACTCCTGTGAACCCAAAGATTGTTAAAATTGGTAAAGGTACTAGTGTGGAGGAAAGAAAAAAGTTAACTAATTTACTTTGCAAATATTGAGATGTTTTAGCATTTTCTTATGATGAATTAAAAGGCTATAGGGAAGATGTCATGGAACATACTATCCCCTCAAAAGATGAAAAATGCTAAACCCTTTCGCCAAAATTTTAGGCAGATTAATCCTAAGTTAGCCCCTTTGGTTCAGAAAGAGCTTTCAAAAATGCTTGCGGCAGAAATCATCGCTCAAACAAGGCATTCAACATGGTGTTCCAATCTGGTGATTTTGAGGAGAAAGAATGGTACGAAAAAGCTTTGTGTTGATTTTTGAAATCTTAATCTAGCATGTAAGAAAGATAATCACCCTTTTCCAAACATGGAGACTTTGTTGCAAAGAGTAACTAGTTTTGGAATGATATCATTGCTAGATGGATTTTCTGGGTATAATCACGTATGGGTTAAGAAAGAAGATCGTCACAAAACCACATTCACCACACCATGGGGTACTTTTGAATACATTAGAATGTCGTTTCGATTAACCAGCATTGGGGCTACATTTCAAAGGGATATGGATTATGCCTTCAAGGGGTTAATCAGGAAATTTATTGAAATTTACCAAGATGATCTTACTGTATTTTCTAAAGATGGTATGAGTCATATAAATCATCTTAGGCAGGTTTTCGATAGATGTAGAGAATATGGTATTTCTTTGAATCCACCTAAGTCTGTTTTTGGAGTAACTGAAGGGAAATTACTTGGCCATATCATTTCTAAAGAGGGAATCAAGATTGATCTTGAAAGAATTGAAGCAATCCAAAATATTCCTCTTCCTCATAATCTTAAATCCCTTCAGTCCTTCCTTGGAAAAACAAATTTTCTTAGAAGGTTTATTCCAAATTACGCAGAAGTAGCTAAGCCTATTCAGAGTCTTCTAAAGAAAGATGTACAATTTGTTTGGCAAGAAGATGGCAAAAAGGCTTTTCAAGAAATCAAATGCACTATTGCAAGAGCCCCTGTCTTAGTTAGTCTAGCTTATTCCAAGGATTTCATGATTTTTTCTTTCGCTTCCAAAGATACCATTGTTGGTGTCCTGTTACAAAATAATAAAGATGGTCATGAGCAGTCTATTGCTTTCATGAGTAGAGTGCTTCAAAATTCTGAATTAAACTACAATACCATGGAAAAGTAGGCCTATGCCCTGGTCAAGTCTCTTAAGCATTTCAAAACTTATGTGGGTTATTCTAAAATCATTGCTTTCATCCCACATTCTGTTGTTAATGATATATTAACTCAAACTGATTGCTTAGGGACTCACGCTAGCTGGGTTACTAAAATACAATAATATGATTTAGAGATCAGACCCACCAAGCTAGTCAAAGGCCAAAGCTTGGCTCAAATGTTGGCCGAAGGTAATGAAAAACTCTTGGTTTGTTTTGTCTTAGTGATCTATCTTCGCCTGAGTTGCAAAGATTAGGAGAGCATGAGTGGTAAAAGGACATTGTTTATTACTTGATGAATCTTACATGTCCTAACCATTTAGTTACTCATAAGAGAAGGGCTCTTAGACTAAAAGCCACTAAGTATTTCCTTATGAAGGATGGCCTTGGATGGAGAAATCACGAGGGCATAGTACTTAGACGTGTTGATGAAATTGAGTCCAAGAAATTAATCTATTAGTTTCATTCAAGATTTTTTGGTGGTCACTATGCTGCTAGAACTACCACCCACAACATTTTGAGAGCTGGTTATTATTGGCCTTCAATTTTTTCTGATGTGCATAAGTCTGTTAGAACTTGTCAAGACTGTCAGCTATTCACTAGGAAGTAGAACCTTGCTTCCCTGCCCCTACAACCTGTCATTGTAGGGGCACCTTTTCAGCATTAGGGTCTGGACTTCACCGGGAAGTTCCATGAAAATTCTAGCAATGGCTACTCATGGATTTTGACTACTACTAATTATTTCACTGAATGGGTTGAAGCCATTCCTGCTAAGAATGCCACTGAAATGATTATTATGGATTTCATTGAACATAATATCATTACTGGATTTGGTGTCGCTGCTAAGATCACTACTAACAATGCCAAAGCTTTTAGTTCCTTAGAGTTTTCATATTTCTATTTAAACTATGTCATTGTCTTATCTCATTCATCAAATTACTATCCTCAGGGTAATGGTCTGGTTGAATCAAGTAACAAGAATCTCATAACCATTATCAAGAAGATAGCAGGAGATAATAAGAGATCATGGGATAGCAAAATCAAGTATGCTTTATGGGCAGATAGGATCACTAGAAAGAAAGCTACTGGTAAATCTCCCTTTGAGTTAGTTTATGGCTTGGATGTAACCTTACTTGTGCACCTGAAATTGCCATATTATCAGCTCATTTAGCATTTTTATACTAATAAAGATGTTATTGAAAACATGATAGATCAGATTGTGGAGTTAGATGAAGCTCGCAGGACAGATTTTGATGCTATATGTAAAAATCAATATAACATTAAGAAAAGATTTGATAAATCCTCTTGATTTAGATCTTTGCAGGTTGGAGATATGGTACTCCATTGGGATCACAAGAATGAAAAACCAGGAAAACATAAGAAGTTCAACAATTTGTCGCTGGGACCGTACATCATCTGAGACATTGCTGGACCAAACTCATTCCACTTGAGCAGATTGGATGGCGAACCACTTGATTTACCTGAAAATGGCCAAATGCTCAAGTTGCTCTTCAAAGATGATATTTGATGCCATGGGGCATCCTTTCTATTGTATTTCTAACCTTACTCCTTGACATTTCAGCATTTTATTTCTGCTTTAGGAATAGATTTACTTTTCTTGTTAGTTAATAAATGAAGATCTTATATCTTTCATGTGCTTAATGTTATGATGATTTTTTGGATGGATGCTACTTATATCTTGTTGTGTGTTGCATGGATGTAGATTCTGGATTCTCACATTCCTACAGTGCAGCAACGTGTCCCCAAGTAGAGCCAGATGTTGACCACTACGTGTCAACTACCCATAGCAGTATACCCCCTTTTTCCACACAAGGGGTAGTGCTTGATTGATATGTTCGTACCATTTGATAGTCATCGTCGACCCGATCATGTTATGATGTAAACCCAGTCTACATGTGTAAATTGTAAATAATCTTAGCAGATTTGAGTCATGTATGTAAACTGCCTAGGAAAACCTAATTTTCTAGTGATAATATATGTTCCAGAAGGTTTTTTGTCTCACTAATCCATGATTGGCAGAGTTTCCCTTCAGCCTAACCCCAAAGCCGGAATAAATTTTTTCATTAGAATCTTAGGGGCATCCTAGTGTGCTTTGAATCTATGTAAAAGTAATTTGGAAATAATTCTGCCTATTTGGTTAGATTATTGCAAATTGCTTGATTTGTTAGATTATATTTGTGTCGCAAAACTGGGTGGTCTATGAGGGTCTATGTCAAATGGGTTTTCCCCCTTGAGATGTAAAATTGTAAAAGTCATGATGTAAAGTGTCCTGAGGGTAGAAAATGGGGTACCCCCGCATAAGCCTAGGTCCTAGTGATTTCCAAAGGCTAAGTTCGAGGATCCAATAAATAAAAAAAATTAATAAAAATTATCAATTATAAATATAAAAAATGAAAAAAAAAAAAAAAAAAAAATAAAATTAAAAATAAAATAAAATAAAATAATAAAATAAGTCGAAATTTTGAGAAAAATGATTCTCATCGATGGTCAAGATTAGTCTGACATGGATCACTCGAACTAGCTGTTGGGAATTTTTCCTTTAAATAGGATGTTAGGGATCATTTGAGATCATTCGATCTATGAGTCTTGTGCTGAAAAAAGCTCTCTTGTAATCTTTTTCTTGTGCGATAAAGAAAGACTTTGGGGTTGAAATCTTGCTGGTGTTACTCCTCTAAAATGTTGTAAGCTGTTTCATTTTCTGCATAAATTTATTTTCAGCCATTGGTAATAGGTTGATGAAGAGTGATGTTGAACACAGGTATCTTGTTTACTCACTAGGGTTTGAATTGTAATAGAATTTTTGAAAATAATGGTAGGTATCTCCATTTGATTTGGATCTTACTACCTTTTTTTCGCTCTTTATTGATAGTTGAAATGAGATGTGCAAGTAATCTAGATTGTAAAGATCAATGTGTGTTTGGGGAAGTTCTCAGCTGAACCAGCCAACTCCCGAAAAGCATTTTGTTGAAGAGCCCAGCGAGTTTTGATCCTGGGTTTATCATTTAAATTTATCTTTTGAATGCATGAGAGGTTTTTTGAAGTGTCTCATAGTAAATATGAAATTCTAAAAATATTATTGTGGATTATAAACAAATCTGGCTGTTTAGAGTCGTAAATCTGTGAATATTGTAATTATTTAGATGGTTTTAGGGATTTTTTCTTTAAGGTTTCATTGTTACTTTGTTTTTGGGCATTTTTCTTCTATCATTGTAGGTACAAATTTTTAAAAAATTTCGGGGTTTTCCATGAGGCAATCTGAAGCAAGAAGGGTTTAAAATTTCAATCAAGTTTCTGGACTACAGGTTTGCTACCTGCATCTTCATTTTTCATTGTTGCCTAGGGTTTTATTGCTGCAGAAGAAAAATAAATAAAGAAAAAATTTGATTTTTTTTTGGGCTACAGTTCTTCCCTGCATGCCATTCCAACATCTACTGTCAAGCTGGCCATTCTCTACACTGCCAGAAAACCTCAATCCTATCTAGCATTGCCTCTTTTTCTTTCATGCATCTGCTCACTCCACGCAATCCACTGCATGTATCCTTGTGTGTTTCCACAAGCCCACTTCCCCACCCATGCAGCTCAGAAACCTCAAGCAGATTTGTCCTCTCCACCTCCACGCAACTGCCTTTGTTCCATGCATACCTGCATGTTACCCATCTTATTGCAACCTTCAGCAGCCAGCAACCTGCACACACAACAAGTCAACAAATCCATCAAACTCCTCTACGAATCCATATTTTTCTCCATTAACCCTACGTGAAACCCATCTAAAATGCATCCACAGCCATATATACACTTCTGTGTGCGTTGATACCTCAACCCTTCAAACCCGCAACTTCTTATCTGTTGCCCGCACGTCCCATGCTATTTCCTTCCTCACCCATCACTCTTCCCCACAATTTTTCCTACCTCGACATCTCCTCAGTTGTAGTCTTTCTCTCTCCCTTTACATCATCTTCATCCTCCCGGAGCACCGTCGAAATCCGCACAACCTGCTCACACTAGCTATGCAAAATAAATTTGATTTGATTTATTTGTGTGCTATGTTATTTGATTTCATGGTTTATGTATGAGGTAGCGTATAGTTAGAGTTATATTTTTTTGTTATAGTTTTTTTTTTCTTTTAAGTTTTGTTTTACTTAAATTTTAAATTCAGAACTATATAAAAAAAGGGGGTTAATTCTTAGACTTTAGCTTTGATTTTTTTTTTTTTTTTTAGATTTTAGATTTATTTTTAGGGTTATATTTTGATTTAGATTCAAATACTTATTTTAGTTTAGTTTAGTTTTGTGATTCTAGTTTTCGTTTATTTTTAGTCTTTGCTTAATTTAGTTTTATTTTATATGAAAATCATAAGAATTAAAAAAATCCCAAAAAGCATAAGAAGGGTCTCTTCCTTAGGTTTTTTCTTGTTTACTTTCGATTTTTGTTTTGTCAGATTTAGTCTTGGCTCAAGAATTTTTCATATGTACGATTTTGGTGTATCTTTTCCGCTAAGGCTAAAATTTTGGTGTGGGATTAGTATTTATCTTTTCTATATAGTTAAACATGCTTAAATGTTTATTTGAAGATTAGCTATATGAAAGTGTTAACTAGTCAGCATTTAAAATTTTATGGTTATCTAAAGAATTTAATGTTTTGAATTTTACTTGCTTGAATATTGTTAAGGGATTGCGCATTTATTGATTATCTCGCATTTGGTGAAATTAATCTTTGCTCAGATTATTTGATGATAAATTATTGTTAATGGTGGAATTACAAAGTTAAAATTTCTGTAGCATTTCATAAACATTTATTTAATCATTAACTTCTAAAATCAATCAAGTGCTTGTTTCCCCTTGTTGTGTCTCCCAACCCAACTAGTCGACAGTTGGTCTTCCTTTATCCCATAGGGTCTACCCCCCTTAGCCTTGGGAGATGGCTTAAATGGAGGGATCGGGGATTAGGGTGACAGCCCCCGGTCTGAGCATTGTCACGCTGCCCAGACGGTCTGTGCGACAACAGGACCTACACAATCCATATTTTAATTTCTCCATGTCATATTCTTCATTACTCCATCGATCCTTCCATTTATGAACTCCTCCAAATTAGTTTATGCAGGCTCTTTGTTTTCTACAGGACTCCCTGTAATCCTACAAGATTCCCTGAAAACCTACAGGAGTTTCCTGTAGGAATTACAGTGGATTTGGAATCCCAAAAAAAGTGACCCTAGAGCAAGGGGATGACCATCCTGTGTGAAAAAATAAAGTAATCACTCCACCCCATCATCACCATCCCTTTCATCACCTTTCGTGAGCCCCAGTATTGTAGCAATAATGCTACAACTCCTCGGGCTTCCTGTCTCTTAATTTTATCAACCTGGTAGTTCGTACAAACTTGGAAGTGGCGGTGCTATATGCACAAGTACTAGCTCTTGATGCAGCTATCACTTGGTCAGCTGGCACAAGTCTGCTAGGGCTTAAGCCAACTTCTATGGGCTTATAGAAGAAGCTCTATCAATGATGGACGAAAGCTAGCTCAAAGAAGACTAATCTACTTGACAACAATGAACTGAAAGCAAATCACCAATCACCAATACTCTGCCGCTTCCCCGGCAACGGCACCAAAAAGATGGTGAGCCCCAGTATTGTAGCAATAATGCTACAAATCTTGGGGCTTCCTGTCTCTTAATTTTATCAACTCGGTAGTTCGTACAAACTTGGAAGCGGCGGTGCTATATGCACAAGTACTAGCTCTTATCGCAGCTGTCACTTGGTCAGTTGGCACAAGTCCGCTAGGGCTTAAGCCAACTTCTATGGGCTTACAGAAGAAGCTCTATCAATGATGGACGAAAGCTAGCTCAAAGAAGACTAATCTACTTGACAACAATGAACTGAAAGCAAATCAAATCATGTAAACCTAGGAAACCCTACTTTAACTAGTCTAGCCTCTATAATGCAAATGACGTGAAGGAAACTTCTACCAATGCTGCTACTATCTCTAATAAGTGAAAATGCGTGGATCTAAACTGATTACATCATAAAAGACATGTTTTTATATTTTTCCTTTAAGTGGGTGGAATGATTATGATTGTGTGCTAATTGGGGTTTGGTTGTGCAGATGGGATGGAGAAGGAAGGAAAGTGTGGAACAGGTTGGGGAGGCTGGGTGAGGTCCCTATGGACCCTTAGCATCTATCCACAGAGGTTTTCGATGTTCAGAAGCTTAGCAACCAAGTGAATGGCCTCCTACAGGATGTCTGCAGGGGATCCTACAGGATACTCAAAGGTTTCTACAGGAAAGTCCTGTAAGTCTTCTACAGGATGTTCTGTGCAGTTCTACAGGATGATTGGCCGTGAAGGTTTGAAGTGATGGAATGGTAGGAAGAGATATGTGAGGTAGGGATAAGGCTGGTGATGGCTCAGAAGTGGAGGAATGAGATGGGAAGGGGGTGTAGGGAGTATGTTGAAGGGAAGTCAATGAAAGGCCAAGGAATGAAGCTACGTGAGGAATGGGAGACTTTAGGAGAGGACAGAATGAAGTGAGGGTCGAGGGGATGTGGTTGCATGCGTGATCAAGATGGAGGTAATGGTAATGGAATGGGAAAGAGAGGAGTGTAGATGAAACGAATGATTGTGACTGTCACCAAACCGAAAATACATCAACTTAAATTACTTATGCCGAAAATTCAATGAACAACAATCCAAAATGCGAGGAGAAATGTGTATGAGGCTGTAATGAAAGTGTGTGTGCAGGTGTGACTGACAAGGAAGCATTTAATCAAGACCAAGACTGTATTGCAGCAATCATCAAGTAAAGTAATGC
>APFE031637000.1:0-11937 GCA_000404065.3 Pinus taeda
GAAGATTCCACATGGGAGGACAAGAATTTTATACAGAAGCATCAAGAACTACTCAAGCATTGAGGACAACGCTTTTTGAAGAAGAGGGGCATGTTAGGCCCCTATACTACTAGTGTAACCCCTTATTGTTATTAGTACAACCCCCTTATTATATTGATGTACCCATGTAGTGCCCATATTGTCACTATTGTGCCCCATAGAAGCCCACTATTGTTATTATTGTGCCCTTACAATTATTATTGTTATGTCAGCTCTGATTACATTATGACCCCTTAGACTCCTATATATAGAAAGGAGGTTTCATTTGTATCATGGAAGAATTGTTCATTTATGTAATGTAAAGGAGGTTGCCCCCTCGAAGAGGCTGAATTCTAAGTCGTTGATCTATCTTTTATATCTTTTCTTGAGCTGGTTTCATAACATTGTGTAAAAATAATCTTTGCACAAATTCATCATTCCCCTTACATTTTCACTCCACCAAATCATACTAACTCCTAACTTTATTATTTAGCTCCCGAAGTCATTCCTCTATCCCCTACTATGTGAAAACTATATTAAAAACCCAAAAATATTTAATATCCCACCCCATGGCAACTATAGCCTAATAAATAAAAGTCAGGGAGATACCAGGTCTATCTGGGGCCTTGGTATTAGCCCTTCCACCTTCGTTTCCCTTGGGATTTATTTAAACCTCTGGTTAAATAAATAACAAACCACACCCCACCCCGCGCATGCATAACCTTTGGATTTCATTGATATTTGGTCAATGAACAACCATGACCCCGAGCGCGTATTTAACCCTCAAAACCTAAAGTCCAAAACCCACCACCGCCACGAATAATCAAACTTTTATCGTGAACGCTTTTATTTTAAAACCCGCTCATCTTCCCCTCCTGTCCACCGTCGGATCGCCTCTCCCAGATCCGACGACCCTCATGCATATCGAGTGCCCTTACGTGACGGAACAATAGTGCCTAATGGTCTACAGTTTGACCGTCGTACACCGGGACACTTGTCGGCTTTTCATTGCGTTAGGTCGTCCCTGACAGATACCGCCCCCGTACCAAAAGAGGTCCCAAGCAAACCACTTACCGCCCTGCCCTGTTGCCACTTCACCGCATGACGATGCCGCCACCTCACCTACCACTGTGTTGAACCCTGCTGCATCACCCTGCTGCGTCACCCTACTGCGTCACCCTGCCACGTCACCCTGCCATGTCACCCTGCCACATCACCCTGCTGATGTCATCATCCGTACTGCGTCGCACTGCTGACATCATGCTGACGCCATCCGCCATACCGCTGACATCATCCGCTGAAAGGAAAGCACACAAGAGCAAAATTGATGCTTCGGAGGCCAAAATGGGGAATCCTTTTTCTTAGCGATTGTTTTTGCTGTGAAAGGGCAGAAAGGGGGCGATTTAACAGTTTTTACCACATCAGAGAGAGGAAGAAGCCCTGATTCAATCAAAGAGTATCAGTGAAGCGGCAGAGAGTGTTAGATCGACCATATCAGAGCTGGGAAATCATTAAATACCATCCAAACCAAATCAATGCATACCAGGACAGAGTCACAGGCCATTAAAATAGAATCATAACAAATTTAATGGGAATCACAGTCACCTAAGAGCAGCAGAACTGACTAAGAGGTGCAGATGAGAAGTGAAAGGCGCAACAATTGTAGATTGGACAAGCAGAGCTGCCAGAGGACGACAGATAGCCACATCTTGAGACAGTTGCCCCCAGCGCAGCATTAGATAGATATTTTCATTACTTATATGACAAGTTAGGTTAACTGCATTTATTTCCTAAAAAAGATCTTCTAGCAGATCTTTGTTGTAGATATTTTGCCTATAAATACAACCCTGAACAATGTAATAAGGGTTGGTGGGTTGTTTTGTTGATCTCTCATTCTGAGAGCTGCACTGTAAATATTTAGAACTTCTGTAATCAAAGATTGTTGGAATTCTTGCATCTGAACTGGCTGGTTGTGCTTTCAATGGCTGAAGAAATTGGTATGGAATTCTCATGCTTGCTCATGGTTCAATAAGTGGTTCCTCCCTTCGTTTATCAGTTTATACATAGCTGTATCAGTCGCAGAAAAAAAGAATAGACCAGAATTGGTTTTCATGCCCTTTGTGCTCAATTCTTGCAACTTTCTATGTTTTCCTCTGAAACAGTGATGAATATGCATTCTTAATTGTGCCTGTTTAAGCTGTTCCTTTCACATATGAATGATATCTGGGAATTCTTCATTGCTCCCATATATCACTCATCCACTTCCCCTCTTTGGCTAAATGAGAGATCCTTAATTTCCTCTCATTCCCTAACTTCCATTTCACTCTTGTTCCAGCATAAAATCATTGTGCCATGTGTGGCTATCCTGCTCCATATTCCCCTCTTCTACCAAAGAAAAAAACACCCCTCAGTTCATAGTCATGACTCCATGCCCAATGGTTTGAATTTCTTACTCTTTGCGTGTCAACTTAGTTTGAATAAGATCAACCACCCCATCAATCAAAATCAAATCAAGCCCATATGCCTCATATCTAGCCTAAAATCACCCCTTAAACGAAGTTAAAATCCTCAAGAGAGAGCCCTCTCTGACTGTTGGTAGGCTAGGACCTGCAGTCCAAAGACTGGTTTGTGGTTGCCTCGGTCGTATTCCCTTGGGAGTCAAAGGGAACAACCTGAGTGATAATAGATAGGCAGTACAAAAAAAAAGGAATTGGTACTATAACCTTCAAGAAGGATTCAGGCTCCCATCTTCATCTCAAATATGTCATGTATGTACCTGGGTTGAAGAAGAACCTAATCTCTGTAGTTGTATTGGAGGATTGTGGCTATGATTTTTTTTACAGTAAGGTGAAACAAATTGGAGTTCGAGTGAGGAATCTCTACAAACTTGAGGTGAAAGCTTGCACTACACTTACTATTAAGGTAGGAGAAGTGTAGATTCAAGATGTTGGAGACCTTTAGCATAGGCACCTGAAACACTTAGACCATGGGGCCTTAACAATCATGTAGCAAATTACCAATGGTCTCACGAAATGCACCCTTAACCATCATGATATATGCAAGGGATGTACATTAGGGAAATATGTCAAATACACCTTCTGAGGCTGAGATAGAAGAGTTGCAGCAATCTTGGAGCCAGTCCACTCTAATATATGTGGACCATTTTGTACTACCTATACAAAAAAACATAGATATTATGTGATTTTTGTTTGATCACGTTTCTAGAAAATGTTTGATCTTATTCATGTGGAAGAAGGATGAAGTTTTCTAAAAAAAAAAATGAATTCAAAGAATTGGTTGAAAAGGAGACTGGTAAGAAATTGAAAGCCCTGAGAAGTGATAATTGAGGAGGATTTGTTTCTAGCACCTTCAAGGAAATATGTTCCAAAGAGGGTATTAGAAGAGAACTGATAACACCCCATAACCCACATCAAAATGGGGTGGTTGAAAGGAAGAACAAAAGCTTAGTGGGAAAAGAAAGATCCATGTTTCATGCACAAGGGTTTCCGATACACCTACAGAAAAAAGCATGCAACACCACAATTTATTTACAGAACATCAACCCTCATAGAATACTTGGCATGATGACAATCGAAGAAGCTTTCTCTTTGAGAAACCCATAGGTATCTCATTTTCAAATTTTTCGAGCTACTGTGTATTTTCATGTCTCCAAGGATAGAAGTGTTGGCATTATGGTACAGGTTTGGAGCTATGGCACAGGTCTTGTCCTTGATGGAAACTCCCTTTGGTAACAGATCTTAGTTCAGGCACTCAAAAAGAAGAAAAAGACATATATGCAGGTTCATCTAGACGAAGGCACGTATGCACGCGGGTTATTCATTACAAAAGCGTGTATATGTTGGGGATCATACTTTTGGTCCATGGTAGTTAGTTCTTGGGAATTGAACCTATGTTTTGGACCATGGCATCTCGTCAGATGTGTTGATCCCTAGTTTTGGGTTCATGGTATTGAAATGTTATGGTTTTGGACCATGGTATTAAGGAAGGCCTAAGACTATAAAAGAGGAAGGAGATCTTGTGGCAAAGGATAATCCACATTATTATTGAATATCTAGAGCTGGTATATTGGTAATTGGGTTGTGATGCAGATCTGGATCTGAATGAAGGAGGAACCTTAGCGCGAAAGAAAAGATCTATTCATGGGTCATAATCTTTAAGCTTGAATGATAATATCTTTATATGATTTTGATATGCTAGATGTGGCGCTTGCTTGATCTATAAGTCTGATAATCTGGGTTAATTAGTGATTGAATATCTGAAAGTGTGAATTATCCTTTATAGATCTGTACGCAGGCTCAGTGAAGAGAAGGCGTGTATACACGCAGGTTCAGTGAAGTCATAATGCATATACTCAGGTTGTTTCATATGCAGATGCGTATGCACGCATGTTTCAGGATGATAAAGTAGCGTATATGTTTTTAAACTGTGATCTTGCTGCTTCTGTTCATTGCTGCTGTGTTCTGGGTTCTGTTTTGGTGTGTGGTTACTGGTACTATGTTTTGGGTACAACTGTCAGAAATATCTACTTGATTAAGATCTAATTGGTGAAAAGTGATTGGTTGATGGAGAAGTTCTTAATGGTTGATTGATGCTCATGGATCTAGTCTGAAAATTTATGAAACGTGGTCCCTGGAAGAAGGAGAAGGTTGTAGCCTTCTGTAGGCCAGCACCTACGTAATCTTGGCTAGTGCAAGAGCTAAGGGGGTTGTAGCTCCTTTCCAGGAGAAGCTGGAAAAAGAAAGAGGGTTGTAGCTCTCTGCAGGTTGCAGCCTGCGTACTGGTAAAGGTCTACACCAGTACATTGTAAAAAGAAGTTTCTAATTAAAGAAAAGATAGAGACGAATTGCAGTAGGTGGTTTTCACCCACATTGGGTTTTCACCTTATATCTTGTGTTCTTGTGTGTGATTGTCTTTCTGCTCTGTTTCACTGTCTCTGGTTACTGGTTGTTTGATTCTGCATCATTGATTAACAATTATCATCAAAACGATTAAGTAAATTAAAAGTTTGCTCTGTATACGCGGGTTTCCTTCTACATAGTTGTGTATATAAGCGGGTTTAACTAACTGAAGTAGCGTATACAATTTGTTTTTAAAAAGGAATATTTTACTTGATAATACTGATTCACCCCCCCTCTCATTATTATTTCCAACAATTGGTATCAGAGCCGGTCCTTCTGAAGAAGCTTGATCGCTTGAAGGAAGATCTTTCATCATGAGCAACTACGAGAGGGAAGCATCAATCAGACCACCATTTTTTGATGGAACAAACTTCGTATACTGGAAGGTTAGAGTTACTGCCTATGTTCAATCTCCAGGTACTGAAGTCTGGGATATCATAGATACAAGGTATACTTTTCCATCATCAACTCCCACAGATTTGGTTGAGAAGAAGAAATATGAAACGAGTGCAAAGGCGGTCAATACTCTATTGGGGTGTCTATCACAGTCTGAATTGGTCAAAGTCATGCAGTATAAATCTGCTAAGGAAATATGGGACAAGATTGTTCTGAGCTATGAAGGAGATGATCAGGTAAAACGAGCAAAACTTCAAACCCTCAGAATTCAGTATGAAAATCTCAGTATGTACAATGATGAAAGTGTGGCTAACTATTTTCTTCGTGTAGATGAGATTGTTAATTGTATGAAAAAATTAGGTGAATAAGTAAAGGAGGCTGTTGCAGTTGAAAAATTTCTAAGATCTTTGTCCCCTAGGTTTGAATCTAAAGTTTCTGCTATAGAAGAAAAGGAAAAACTTCAAGACCTTAAAATGTCACAGCTACATGGAATTCTAACTGCTTATGAAATGAGGAAAGGAGGACCATCAGACAGGAGAGAAGATGCCTTCAAAGCTTCTGGCAAAGGAGACTACTATGAGTCTGGACACATATCAGAAGAAGAAGAAGAATCAAATTTTGTCAAAAATCTTCAACGGGGCACTGGACGATTCCGAGGTAAGTTACCATTCAAATGCTTTGCTTGTGGAAGAGTAGGCCACTATGCTGCAAAATGGCCTCACAAGAATAAGATTCACAAAGAGAAAGAACCTGTTAGATGGAACAAGAAACAGAATGCAAATAAGAAAAGCTACTACACTCATGAAGATAGTGATGGACTCTCAAATAGCGATGAATATGAACAAGGTAATCACTATAAACTTATAATGGCTTTTGAAGATGATGATTACATGGATGCTATAGATGTAGATGGCTTTTATGAAGAAATGTCTAGACTCAAAAGATGCTTAGAAGAAAATAATATGATCATTGATACTCTGCAATCTCAACTAGACGAAAAGGAAAAATCTCTTGAGAAGTTAGAATGTGAAATTGTTGGTCTTAGGAAAGAAATTGAGAAAACAAAGGCCCTTAATCTTAAATTTGTTAAAGGATCTGAAACTCTGGATGAGATTATCAGTGTACAACGTTCCCCTTTAATCAAGACAAGTATGGGGTATACTGGAGAAGCATCTCGAGCTTCCACCTCCAAAAGTTATCTTGATGCAGCAAGAAGGAGTGAGCCAAGGCCTAATAGAAATCATCAGGTAAATCAGGTACAGTCTTCCTCAAGGACGAACAAAGACTATCAAGAAAATCGGGGGTATGCTACCTTAAGGACAAACAGAAGCTACAACCAGCCACAAGTAAAATCTTCCCAATTCTCTTCAAGACTGGATGGCGGTAGAAACTACAATTGGTTAGATGACAGTCGCAGGAATTTCTTCAATGGCAAATGTTTCTCTTGCCATAACTTTGGTCACAAAGCAGCTCAATGTGTTGCCTATAAGACAATCATGACTAGAGAAGCTCAAAAACAAAGAAGTATGCCTACAATCACAACGAGGACCTACAACAACTTTTCTGCCCTTGAAAGTGAAATTGAATGTTCTATTTGTAATAATTTTGGTCATGAAGATTCTGAATGCAGGAGCAGGTTTTGGAAAGCAACTCAGAAGGAACAAACCTCAAGTGCCAAAACATGGAGAATAAAGGAACCACAACCAGAAAGATGTGGGATAGATTTATATGCAGAAGGAAAGGAAAATCAATGGTACATCGACAGCGGATGTTCGAAGCATATGACAGGTGATAAAGAAAAACTTGAATCATATACTGCTTTAGAAAAGGGAAAGAAAGTTTCTTTTGGAAATGATACCCCTGCGGCCATAAAAGGAAAAGGCATTGCTCAGTTGAAAGAAAAGGTCAAAGCTGGAAATGTTTTGTATGTTGATGGCTTGAAGCATAATCTATTGAGTGTCAGTCAGATGTGCGATAATGGAACCGAGGTAATATTCCTATCAGATGGGTGTAGTGTTCATGATCTTGATACAGGAAGAACAGTAATCAAAGGCAGAAGAACTCCAAATAATCTATACATATTGGAAGAAGGAGAACAACAATGTTATTTGAGCAAGAATTATGAACACTGGTTATGGCACCGGAGGTTGGGGCATCTAAGCTTTTCACAAATAAGGAAAGCATGCAAATACCAGGTAGTTCGTGGTCTTCCAGACATCAAAATTCCAGACAACACCATATGCAAATCATGTCAGTTTGGGAAGCAAACCAGAACTAACTTCCGTGAGAAGGAAGGATCAGCCAGCATGCCTCTTGAGCTAGTCCATATAGATGTATGTGGTCCATTTAGGACAAGGACACCTCGAGGAGAATAATACTTTATATTATTCATTGACGACTTCTCCAGGATGGTTTGGTTAGGACTTATGAAGCACAAGGACGAAGCATTCGAAAAATTCTAATCCTTCAAAGCCTTGGTTGAAAATGAATCAGATTACAAAATTAAATGTCTCAGGTCCGACAGAGGTGGGGAGTTTACCTCAAATGAATTTTTGGATTTTTGTGAAGAGCATGGAATAAGAAGGGAATTCTCTACAGCTAGGACTCCTCAGCAAAATGGAGTGGTGGAAAGGATGAACAGAACTCTCCAACAAATGGCCCGTGCTATGCTTGATGAGTCTGGAACTCCCGCAACCTTCTGGGGTGAAGCTGCATATGCTGTAGTTGTTATTCTCAACAAAACAAATGTCCGAGTGAACAGCACTCAAACTCCACATGAGCTCTAGTATGGTAAAACTCCTTTGGTAAAGCATTTCAAAATTTTTGGGAGCAAATGCTATATTAAGAATACGGATGAACATCTCGGCAAACTTGAACCTAGACCAGATGAAGGCATTCTCCTTGGATATTCTCCCTATAGTAAAGCATATAAGTGCTATAATAAAAGACTTGGAAGAATTGTTGACAACATTGATGTAGTGGTTGATGAAAAAGGATACATCCCCAGGCAAGTAAATCATGAAGATATCGAAGAAGATGAAGGTTACTCTCCAAATCAGACAGATGATGAAGAAAAACCTCAAGAGGCACCAGAAGAACAGATAAGAATAGAAGAGAAGACTCCATCTAGGTATGTTCAGAAGACTCATCCTGAATCTTAGATTTTGGGGCAAAAGGAAGCAGGTGTACAAACTAGAAGAACAATTGCAGAAGCCTCAAGCTATTTGGAATTTCTCTCCTCCACTGAGCCACAAAATATAAAAGAGGCATGCAAAGATGAAAGCTGGGTCAAGGCAATGGATGAAGAACTTGAGCAGATTGAAAAGAACAACACTTGGGAGTTGGTTCCTAGACCAAAAGATAAGAATGTCATAGGGACAAAATGGATCTTCAAGAAAAAGTTGAATGAGAATGGGGAAGTTATTAGAAACAAAGCTAGACTTGTTTGTAAAGGGTATGCTCAACAAGAAGGGATAGACTTTGAAGAAACTTTTGCTTCTGTTGCTAGACTTGAGGCCATCCGAATGTTCCTTGCTCTCTCAAGCTTTCAGAATTTCAAAATTTTTCAAATGGACGTGAAATCTGCCTTTCTGAATGGGGACTTAGAAGAAAAAGTGTACATTGAGCAACCAGATGGTTTCATCCTTGGGAATGATCCAAATCTTGTGTGCAGACTGAAAAAGGCTCTCTATGGTCTTAAAAAAGCTCCTAGGGCTTGGTACTATCGATTGGACAAATATCTTCATCAACAAGGTTTCTCAAAAGGATCATCAGATAGCAATCTTTATTTAAAAATTGAAAATGACAAATTGCTAATACTTGTTGTGTATGTAGATGACATTATCTTTGGCAGCAATGAAGAAGCTATGAGTCAAAGTTTTTCCTTGGTGATGCAGAAAGAATTTGAAATGTCTTTACTTGGATAATTGACATACTTTCTTGGATTGCAAATCCAACAAAATGAAGGCCGGATCTTCTTTTCTCAAACCAAGTGTCTCAAGTAGATTTTGAAGAAATATGGCATGGAAGATGCAAAACAATTATGTACCCCGATGGTTACAGGATGCAGTCTCAGTGCAAATGATGAATCAGCAGCTGTGCATCAACCAACCTACAGGTCTATGATAGGAAGTTTACTTTATTTGACAGGTACCCTACCAGACATCATGCATGCAGTAGGAATAGTTGGGAGATTTCAAGCAAATCCAAAGGAAACTCATCTTCAAGCAGTGAAGAGAATTTTCAAATATCTTCAAGGGACTCAAAGCTATGGCTTATGGTATCCTAGAGATACAGATCTCACACTTCATGCTTATAGAGATGCAGATTAGGCCGGAAGCGTGGATGACAGGAAGAGCACAAGTGGTGGAGCATTCTTTATGGGTTCCAGATTAGTATCTTGGCTCAGCAAGAAACAGAGTTCGATTGCCTTGTCTACAGGTGAAGCGGAATATGTAGCATCCGCATCTTGTTGCACTCAACTCCTTTGGATGATGCAGACATTGCAGGATTTTCAAATCACTTGTACACCACCTATTCCCATCTTATGTGATAATACAAGTGCAATCAGCATTTTAAAAAATCCTGTCATGCATTCAAAAACCAAGCACATACCGATCAAGTATCACTTTCTTCGGGAGCAAGTGTTGGAACAAAAAGTCAAATTGGAGTATGTTCCTTCTAAGGAACAAGTTGCTGACATTTTCACCAAACCACTACCCAGGGAAACCTTTGAATATCTCAGACAGAAGCTGGGAGTTGTTGATGTATCATCTTGCTGTTAAATCTTATCAGTTTCAGAGAAAATGGGTGTACGCGTGCTGGATAAAGGGTATCCGCGTACATACGTCGGTCTGTACATAGAAAGTAGCGTATATGGAGGCTTGATGGATATCAGAAGGAGCAGGCTCTGGTTGAAGATATTCTGATGTGGGTCTGACAAAGACCATCCGACACAGGTTCAGGGGGAGCAGATAATATTCTAATTATGCATTGTTGGCATTAGTTTAGAAGCTTTTGGTTCTTGTTCATAGTTGTTGTTGACTTCAGGTGGAACAAAGGCAGAAGGCGAACAGATTGAAATCTTGGTTGCTGTTCTGAAAGATGTTGGTCAGTAGCTACTGCTATCAGTTGCTGATGACTTTTATAAGTCATGTTTTTAAATATTCATCTCTATGTCATGTATCTCTTTCTTATATGATGTCAAGGTCATGTAACGGCCTATCTTGGTTTCCCCACTATGCCTGGGATGATGAAAGTAATGTATTTGGTCATCATATGTAAATTTCTGATGTATTCCACTTGGTTGGATGGATGATCCCCACTTGGCTGGGTGATGGATGTATGTACTAAGTCTTTTGGTGATAGGAAGGTCTTGTATTGTTGCATAAGTCTTGGTTCTTCTTAAAGAACATCTTTTTGCAGATCTTGCCTACAGTAAGGGGGAGCATGGTCAGCACAGCAGGATAGACATTTCAGCATGTACTTAGGGGGAGCACAACCCTTTTCCCTTGATGACAAAGGGGGAGAATGATCTTGGTGTTGCCATCAAGTCCAAAGGGGGAGATTGTTGGCATTATGGCACAGGTTTGGAGATATGGCACAGGTGTTGTCCTTGATGGCAACCTTCTTTGGTAACAGATCTCAGTTCAGGCACTCAGAAAGTAGAAAAAGACATATACGCAGGTTCATCTAGACGAAGGCGCGTATACACGCGGGTTATATATTACAAAAGCGCGTATATGTTGGTGATCATTCTTTTGGTCCATGGCAGTTAGATCTTGGAACTTGAACTTATGTTTTGGACTGGCGTCTCGTCAGATGTGTTGATCCCTAGTTTTGGGTTCATGGTATTGAAATGTTATGGTTTTGGACCATGGTATTGGGGAAGGCCTAAGGCTATAAAAGAGGAAGGAGGTCTTGTGACAAATGGCTATCTGAATTAGTATTGAAGATCTGATAAAGTGCTAGAGCAGGTATATTGGGTGGTGATTGAGATCTGGATCTGAAGGAAGGAGGAACCTTAGCGCAAAAGGAAGGATAAGGTCTATTCATGGGTCATAATCTTTAAGCCTAAATGATAGTATCTTTATATGATTTTCATCTGCTAGATGTGGCGCTTGTTTGATCTATAAGTCTGAAAATCTGGGTTAATTAGTAATTGAATATGTGGAAGAGTGTGTTGTCCTTTATAGATCTGTATGCAGGTTAAGTGAAGCAAAGGCGCGTATACACGCAGTTTAGGAGAAGTGAAGGCGCGTATACTCATGTTGTTCCATATGCAGATGCGTATGCACACAAGTTACAGACTGTTGAAATAGTGTATATGCTTTAAGTTGTGATCTAGCTGTTTCTGCTTATTGCTGCTGTGTTCTGGGTTCTGTTGTGTGGTTTCTGGTACTGTGTTTTAGGTACAACTGGCAGAGAAGTATCTACTTGATTTCAGATCTAGTTGGTGAAAAGGAGTTTGGTTCATGAAGAATTTCTTAATGATTGTTTTATGTTCATGGATCCAGTCTGAAAATTGATGAAACATGGTCCCTGGAAGAAAGAGAAGGTTGTAGCCTTCTGTAGGTCAGCACCTACGTACTAGTATCTTGGCTAG